>JBCNJP010003014.1:42500-75426 GCA_039602395.1 Deinandra increscens subsp. villosa | reverse complement strand
TGGCACTTGCACTGTTCTTTCCTTTTACCCTTCTTCGTCTTCTTCTTAGATGACGGTTGTGGTTCATCAACGGATGCTTGGCCTTGAGGATTAGCTTGATTAGCTTGACTAGCTTGAAATTGTTGTTGATGTTGTTGCCAAGCTAGGAACCGTTGGTATTGTTCTTGAGATGGTGGTTGAAATTGACCAAAACTAGGTGATTGTGAGAACTGAATAAAACCGGGTGGAAGTGAGAATTGAGCCAAAACCACCGTAGTTTTGTTATGGGTCGTCACCAGTTTGCAAGAGTTGGGTTAAAGATGTTGGTGGTCTTGGTGGACCCATGAGAAGAAATGAAAAGAAAATGTGAGAAAGATTGGTGTGAATGTGAGAAAGTGTGATATGTAGTGTGGTAAAAAAGTTAAAAAAGTAAAATAAATTGAAGTTACCGTTAAAAAGGGAAAAAAATTAAAAAATTCGAAATCCGTCCGTTGCAACGGGCGACCCGAAGGACGGGCGGCCACGTGTGCGTCCTACATCTTCACACACCGGACGTGCGCCGTCCACGTCGGACGGACGTGCGGATCCTTTTGCACGTTATGATCGGTCTAAAACAAAGATCATTATCCCATCTAGGGGGGGGGGGGGGGGGGGTTGTGATCACTGATCAGTAAAGTAATTCTAAACCTCACGGGATTTAAACCAAAGCAAAAGACAAATAAAGTGACAACAAAGATTTTAAGATGATCACAACCCCAGTTGGGGATGCTAGCCCACGTATCGAGCAGCTGTGCAAAGTTGGTTAAAATGGGCCTGATGTAGAAAGACTCGTTAAACCCACACTTTTGAAAATTACAACTTTTAGGTAGTAGATAGAAAAAATTGCAAGAGTTCAAACAAAAATGAAGAAACTTATAAGAAAAAAAAAATGACAGACATGATGTAAAAGAGATACTGTGATAAATCCTATAAGAGGGAAAGATGATACCCGTTCTAAGATTTGTTATATCCAAACTCCCTCACAAAAATATTTAATTATATTTATAAGGAAAATTGGCTCATATTAATCCCAGTTATCCTACGTTGGCCGATAATAATCTCAGTTTTGGTTTTTCCCACAATAATCCCAATTATTAAACCATTGGCCTATATTGAACCGTCGTTAACTATACACTAACCTAATAGTGTCAGGGACTGTTTTTGCAATTTTTAAAAATTGAGGGACCGATTTTAGTAATTTCTTTAAAACCTGATCCCACCTCATGGTGGAGGAATCTCCCGGCAAAAAGCTCTTCGCCGGTAACAATGGCAGCCACTTCCGCGCCGCCTCGTTGCAATAAGCTCCGATCACGTTCCAATCCCGCACTCCGTCACATGCAATTACGGATAAGTTTAAAATCTAATTGCTTGAGATCTTATTGAAGTGAAGTTACAAGTGACGAAGACTAATGTCATTCTATTCATACAGGAGATTAACAATACGAAGCCTTGCCATGCAAACGACGACTTCAATCTTCAAAGGAAAAAAATAGATTCGGGCAAGGCATCATTAAAGACTAAAGAGTGTGTTCACATCAACAATTAGGGCTGACAGAAAGAACATGTGTTGGTCGAAAAACCTTCACAAAACAGACTAAAGCAGATAATTCCAGGCACCGAAAAGGTTGGGTTTTCCGGTGGTTTATGGCTCCCAAATCTATCAATCAAACTCGCCGCTAAATCAGGGCGCAGCAGCCGTATCAAGTTACGCGAAGCATTGGCGGAGGTAGCTGTTGCAAACGGAACGCTAGATCAAACCGTCCAAGATCTCGCTACGATCGAATCGCAATTCAGATGAATCGACAAAAGAGCACTTGCGAAGAGAGCTCCTTTAAACTAACGTACATATTTTCTAGTTGTCTAAAGATCTCTGTTTTTCATGATTTTCTCCTTTTAGTTGATAATTTTTATCTTTTGTTTAAGATTGGATTGAATATATTTGTGGAGTTTGTGATCAAAGTTTAATCAATTAAAATCGAAGTTTAACTCCCCTTTTTTCTTTCTGATATTAGATCGAGATCGGTCGATCGGCCTATCAAGCGTAATTAAATTAGATTTGAATATTTGATATATGGGGTATATCATTGTGATATTGTGATACCGGAGCTGAGAACGTGAGGTTGAAGACGGTGATTACAAAAATCAATTCAGTCCCTCAATTTTAAAAAATTATAAAAACAGTCCTTGACTTTAACTAGGTTAGTGTATAATTAACGACGGTTCAATATAGGCCAATTGTTTAATAATTGGGATTATTATGGGGAAAAAACAAAACTGGGATTATTATCGGCCAATATGGTATAACTGGGATTAATATGGGCCAATTTTCCTATTTATAAAAACATATGGATTCAATGTAAAACATTAAATATTGCGAGAAAATTCAAAACAAAATGAATCTTTTACTTTTCCAAATCTTTAAAATTTTTTACATATAATTTTTATACGTTATGAAATTCAATCAAAACATATAGAAAACTTTTAAATATATAAAAAAGAGTATGAAAACTAGTTTAATGGGTTTTTGTTTACACAATTTACATATTTATATTTTAGAAATACAATACTTTAAAAGTTTAAACCATGAATAAAAAATAAAAAAAGATTATATTTAATCTTTTTGTTCTTGTAACAATTTAATGTGTATAATGAACATGTACGCATACATTCGTGAGTTGTCATGTGTCAAAATAAGTCCGAAGAAGATAGCCAGCATAAACATCCATCGATCATATGGTTACCTAAATATTTTTTAGGTTTATATATGCATATAGATGAGCAATCGTGCAATGTTTTGGTTGATAGAGCAAAATATTTGTTAGAACGTCTAATCACTTAAACTAGTTAATTATATTTCTCTACAGCTACCTTTTATCTTTTAAAACCTAATTTCAAACTATTTTTAATTGGTTACCTATTGTATAAAAGATCAATTATGATCTTCAGGGAAAAAAGAGTATTTATTATGAATAAATATTATATGACTATCCATTTTCCATAACCCCTTCTCATCATTAAGTATGTATCACTCTTTTGCCCTATAAATAGGGACTTGTTGTATTTGATAGATGACCACATATGAATACTAATATATACTTCTCTTCTCATATTCTCCATGTTCTTATGTTCTTAACTTTGTACATATTATATTTAGATTGCTAATGGCCGTTGTTATTCAACACGTTATCAGCACGAATTGCCTTTTGGAGTTGATCATGTTATCATAAGGTAAATCAACTTTGTCCAATTAATTTGTCTTTGTTCTTCTATTGACTCTTAAACAAAATCCATATTGTAATTCATACAATCTTGGATTGCGTTAGAGGTTTTTCTTATCTTTAAACCTTTAAGATAATTATATCATAACTAATACACTTTTGGATTGAATCTAGATTTATATATATATTGGTTCAATACAATTATAAATTATTCATCAAACTTATTTTAATCGGTATAGTATAAATCATAGTTATTTTTATTTACAAATTATATTCATGGTTTATACTATAAGGGTTGTTCTTCACATTATTAAAAGAAAATTGTCATAAAATTGATGTTCTTATTATTTAATGATGTTTTATTATCACTTTATTAAATTAGTTAATGGTGTTTTATTGTTTAATAAATTTGATGTTTGATATTCACCATCATTAATTTATAAAAGTTTTATGTTTTATAAATATTAAATATAGTAACAAACTTACAAAAATATGAAGTTAATATTGATGTAAAGTCATGTAGTTAATTTCATTTGTATGTTTTGTATGTTAGACTTTATGGTAAATTGATTAGTGTTTTACTACTAAATGACTTAATGTAACTCCATATCTACATATGTTTTTAGTAAAAGAGTACAAAAATGTCCTGATATGACACATAGAGTCTCATACTTTCTATATCTCATCATCAATATATTGTCATATTATGAGTATAAAATCATATCGTAAATAATATGACATCTAATGATTTTATTACAAGCTTATAACCATTACCTTGTTATTGAGAGTTAAATCGTATATTTTGGTTTATATGATGGTATCGACACTTGTCATCTGAAACAAATTGATAAAGATGTATGACCACCAGAAAATGACAATACTACCAAAGCTCATTATGGTTGGATTCGGTTAAGATTGCTAGACTTCAAGTCTATAATGGAGTATAACTTTTAGATGTTTATAATCACGCACAATTGGTTCTATGTGGTGGAAATATTATTGGTAAGGAGATGTTGAAAATAATAAACTCTTAATGAAAAATCACGAGACTCATCTCGTTGGTAAAACCCCATTCCCAGAAGCGAATGTGGGCATGTGACAACATATAATGACCAAAGTGGAAGTCATGGTTATGGTCTCCTCATGTAATGACTAAAGTAAAAGTCTTGGTTGTGGTCATGGATGATATAAAAATATGGAGAGATTATCATTGTGTTTGGATTAAAAACACAAGATCCTTATGATGTTATTCTAGCTACTAATGAATAGAATAACTAAACCAAAATTATGGTTTATTATTACTCACATATTGTATAACCTACTTGTTATAAATTTATTGATATTATGTGTAGGTTTTATTAACAAGATGTTTGTGGTATACAACATATCATAACTCTTTTATTTCTTTAATGAGTATAAGATGAATATTGCATATTAAATGCATTCATTAAGATTCCATAACTATTTTATTTTGGTGGAAGTTATGTAATAGTCAAAATGATAAGACTTGAGCATCTCGAATCATACAAGTTTACTATAAGCTCAAGTTCATATAATGACATGTTATAGTACCATGTGTTGTACAATATGATTTTATTGTGCATCTCAATGTTAATATGCTATTAATTATATAGCACTAGAGAAAATAATTAAAAGACAAGTTGTGTTTTATTATCACAATCTGGCGAAAACGTATAAACATGTTTTACATATCGATATGTAATAACTTTGAGAATTACATGTTTTGCCATTATAGCATGTCCTCTAGATGCTTTAAATTATTCGTATAAAGGGTATTAGAATAAATCAAATAAAATACCCATTTGTGGTTTATTGTCGTTCTCATAAAAAAATATGATACTTAAAGTTTTATGCTCCTTAAATATCATAACCGATCTATATAAGGCCATAAGATAGAAGGCCAGTAAGTCTTGAATGATTCAGACGTATAAATACTTCTCAATTGATATTATTATGAGGAAAAACCAGACAAAATGATTTTCATACATTTAGAATGCTCGTGAAGTAGCAATAGTATGTAAAAGTATGAAATGATTTTATATCCATATGTTGAGAAAATCATGAAACATGTTTGGTTTTATTCCATTCCCTGAAGTGAATGCAAATTTATGTCCATCGGTTTAATGATGATGATCATAAATGTAATTAAGAGATTGTAATGATATTCATGACGAGAATCTGTATCGACCACCACAGTGGCGAAAGAAGCGAATGATCATATGAAAATAAAGTGTGAAGATCAGAAACGTGACATTACACGAATGGTTGAATGGATACATCATTCTCTTGTATTTTAATCGCTTATTAAATAAGCATCGGTGCGACTAAAGCATATACGATCATAAACTGAAAGTTTATAGATCATGATTATTTTATTGGCATGACCGGTTAGACCACACCGAGTCAATGATGATGTGAAACATATTGAATGTTAGAAGATTCTTCAAATTGATAACGAACATTTAATGTTTGCTCTTAAGGGAACTATTTACCGATTAAAATGGGTGTGAATCCATAAGTGATCTGGAAGTGATAAAGGATATAATGTGTTATAAATCGATGCATCGTCTAAATGGTTATCAAATTCGCAACTTGAAGGTTGCATGATTTGTGGCTTAGCTAATGAGATAGCAAGCACACTCTTCCAAATTATCATATTTATTTTGGTAATATTAATGGTGAATATAATCCCCAAGTTACAAATGATTATTGGAATAAGTGTTGAACTTCATGTTGTTTAAGTTTGTACACGAATTGCTTTTGTTGCAGACGGTTACCAAACGTCTGCGATTGATTGCAAAGCCAATAATCATGAGAGCAAAAGTTTATATTTGTATGTAAAGTGCATGTGATTTTACGTGAAATCACATTAATTCACATCAGGCCAATAAGTCATAATACTTCCTCCCTGTTATAGTGGTTTATGGTCAGTAACAATATTTCCCATCTTATATTTTTTGTTGTGTGATATATATTGAAATTGCTCCACCACGATGCACAAAGATGGGGCGTCAAAGGAGGTTGGGAATAAATGTTGGGTATAAATCACTACCAATAGTGATAGATTTATTTTTGACCTAGATTTATGTTTTCATGAAACAACATTCCCAACATTAGGGGGAGATAAAAAGCAGTTGGGAAATAATATAAGCTAGAATGAGTTATCGCTATATTATCTTGATCCTTAAACTAAACATCGTAAACTAGATTTCAAATGATAATTCATTTATAAAGATTAACGTATCAATTACCAGACACATTCACTGACCTTAAAAAGTGACTAAGTCACATATACCAGCTGCTAATGCTCCAATTAAGATTGGTGTCCTAGAAGGACAAATTAATATTGATAATGAGTCTATGGCACGTTTGAATCGTGGTAGACTAGTCGATTCCAATAATAAAATATCCTCGAAAAATGGAGCAACTAATGAAGATGGTCAAGTCGAGGTACTGGTAGAAGAGTCTCTTAAAGAGACGCTAGACATGATGGTTCCAGAAGAACCTCAGGTACCAGTAAAATGATGAAGAGATCTCGATAAAATGTATCATGTCTAAACATATATGGAATCGAAACAAAATCGACGTCGATAATATTTTGAATATAATAAGCGCTAGAAATAATAAAAATGATAAGGATCAAGAACTAAGATCTGCCTATGATGAAAAGTCAAAATGATTGGCCAAAATAGAAAGACGCAAACCAGGCAGAACGAAATTCTCTAATATGTTGGATATAAGCAGGTCTATTATACAAAAGCATGATTTGAACAAAAATTAAGCAATACAAAGAAAATTGGTGGCGCAAGGATTTTCGTAAAGACCTAAGTTTAATTATGAGGGGACATATTCTCCGGTGGTGGATGCAATGAGATTCCAACAGTTTATTAGTCTGGTAATACAATAGAGAATTGATATGCGTCTTATGAATATTATGATATCCTAGGTATATCGCTCACTTGATGATGATACATGAAATCTTTGGAGGGTTTAAAGTGTCATAATAATAATGCATGGTAAGTTCTCGAGAACGTTATGATTGTTGTATAAACATTCGAATCCAAATAAGTTACTATTATGTGTATACATTGAATACTTAAACATAAAGGTCTATATAAACCCCCCAAGAAAGTTGAATACTTGAAGGTATTTAAAATATCTTAAAGAAATAATCCTTGTGCACCAGTAAACATCAGATGATGACATGATATGTCAATAAACCATGAATAAGAATGGTGATATGTTATCAGTTTTAAATTGATTTGTTAAAAGATTAAGTTTATGTATCCAAACTCCTCATGAGTGAATGCGTATGTATAATCAGTCAAGATGGAAAGAAATCAATCAATAATGGATTGTTGATGGATTATAATGTGTTAAGCATTTGTATAAAGCCTAGAGAATTTATTATGAAATTTTATCATGTTCCATGTATAGACTAAAACTAGTTTTGTTAAGTTTCATATCAACACATGATTATCTCGAGATACAAAGATATAAGTATCGTGTAATGGTCAATATGCCAGGAGAACGGTCTCGGGTTTTATGATTATTTGAAAACATACGCATCCATCATATATGTTAAAGATTGTTAGATTACTGGATACATAATATGACCATTTCTCAGAGAACGGAAAAATATGGATGTGAAAATACTACAACTATGTGCACTCGTTGCATTACCATATCATTTGCTTAAATTTATTTGCATGATATTGCCTTTGTCCAATAATGAAATGTTGGAACGTGTAAAAAACATTTTGCAGGTATAAAGGTATAATGTTTATATTTTACTAACCTACCGAAACAAGTTTTGTTAGCCATTTAGATGCAGGTAATGTTATACAGCACCATTTTGGATCTTGTGGTATTTATCTATTACGCATAAGGCAGCGAACACGTGGTGGAACTCTATTAAGAAGAACGATAACCAGAGTTAAGAAATGGTGTCCTCTACCGTTGGAAATGTCGCTTCCTACTCCAATCAGCTATTGGGTTGGCTTTAAAAACATATTGCTCAAGTTTGGGAGTTTTACATGAAGATCATATAACATTGGTCGCTTAAGGAGTTGCACATCAAGGGATTAGGAAGCAAATCAACCACTATAAAAGTACCAAGCACACAACTTAAGGAACTGCACCTCAAGGGATCAAGAAGATTGATGTTACTCGCATAAATCATACATGTCAAAATGAGGGGGAGACAATACGCGCTGCACTCTTTTTCCCTTAGCTATGGTTTTGTCCCACTGGGTTTTCCTAGCAAGGTTTTTAATGAGGCAGCATCCCCAAGCGTATTGAAAGAGAAATATATTATTTCATTCTATGGATAGTCAAGGGGGAGTATTATGAATAAATATTATATGACTATCCATTTTCCATAACCCCTTCTCATCATTAAGTATGTATCACTCTTTTGCCCTATAAATAGGGACTTGTTGTATTTGATAGATGACCACATATGAATACTAATATATACTTCTCTTCTCATATTCTCCATGTTCTTATGTTCTTAACTTTGTACATATTATATTTAGATTGCAGGGTTTTCCAGTTTTCCAAAAAGTAATGGGTTTTTCATTGATCTTCTCTCTCTCTCTCTCTCTCTCTATATATATATATATATATATATATATATATATAGGGGAGGGATCCTTTGAAAACTCACTTTAGATGTGAAAACCCTGAAAAAACTAATGTCTCATTGAAAAAAATATATAAAAAAAAAAATACTAGATTGTATAACATCGATTTTTTAGTTTAGGGCTAAAAAATGGTTAAGAAATCATGGATAGTTTTTTAAAAAAAAAATCCGATAAAAAGTACTTATTTCCCGTTCTTGGGAATTTACATATGTAAAAAACCCTGGTGAATTTACATATGTATAAGCAAAAAACTGGGTGATTTACATATATTAAAAAGGAAAAAAGTTTAAAAAAAATTTATAAAAAAATCCGCTAGGCGGTTTTCTTTTCACCAAAATTAATAAAAATGTATGTAGAATCCATCTAAAAAATAAAAATAAAAATTTTATTTTTTTATTTTTTACATATGTAAAAACATGGTTTTCAGGGTTTTCACAACAAAAGTGGGTTTTCACTAAAGCCTTTCCCTATATATATATATATATATATATATATATATATATATATATATATATATGGGGTTGAGATCCTACGAAAACACATTTTTTTGTGAAAACCCGAGAACAAGACAAATTTACAAGGGGAGGGGCCAAAACTGTAACTTATAATTTTTAAACCCTCAAATTCACGGAGGGGCATTGTCGGAAATATCAAACTAACCTAATCGAATGAGACGGCACTCTCGGAATCATAGATCCACACTCCAACGATCGATCGAGAATTTTGCCTAAATCACCGGAAAAAAACCCTAAATCTCGACGAAAAAAGGAGAGATCCGAACAAGTCTCGAAGTACAACGAATCAACAACACCAGAACCTGAAAAACACTCGAGATTTCAGGATCGGAGACGAAGATTCAGACGAAGGAACGACGTTTTAGAGGTAAACAACAATACTCAGTCAAAATTAGTCAATAATCGTATAGCAATGCACATCACAAACCTCGATTTGAGAATCTAGTTAGTCACAGTAGTTTAAAGCGTTATACGCGAGTTAAACCTAAATTTGAGAGTGTAGACAGTAAATGCGACATGCAATTGCAAATAGCTTGTATAATTAACATAGTTAGATGAACTAATTATCACATTTACTGATCCGGATAACATATACACAATTGATGCACATGTGTAACTTGGTACAACTATAAACTGTATACCAGAATTTGGTTAAAAAAACACAGACAAGAAGGAAGAAGGGATGCAAAACAACATGAAAACAGGTAACATAATCAAATATGAGTCATGATGCACACGTGCACAGGAATATTGCAACCAATATAACCATTCAGGAAAGCAGTAAGCATAGAAAATATTAGAAAAACACTTTGTAGAATAACATCAATGTTTTAGTCAAGAAGACAATAGATTACACGAACGATGCACATGTGTAACAAAGCACAAGTGGGAACTGTGTATAAAATTTTAGGAACAATTATGATTAGGAAGATAAGAAACCAAAACAAACAAATACACGACGCACATGTACTATATGATAATAAAATGACATGTCATGTTTTTAAAACAGCATACAACAATACACATGTGTACCAAATTATAAACGTTGTAATCAGATATTACATAGACATGGTACACGTGTGAACCGTTAAAACCGATACTGACAGTGAGCTTTATTATGTGTTTAAAAAAAAAGTCATGTGCAAAAATATTGAAAAAATAAATCAAAGAATACAAACGGTGGTGACAATGCACACGTGTACGACAGTATAAATGCAGGGTATAGATAAAGTTTCATGACAACACTGTTTGTTAATATAACATTTTTATTAATTGATATTTTTTTTTTCTTTCAGATCAACACAAGGCAGATGGAACGTGTGAAGCGTAAACTTATCTATTCCCTTCAACATATTATAATTATTTTACATTTATATATTGTTATTTATTTTTTATTGTCATATTTTTTTTATGACGTGTTGTATTATTGAGCCAGAAAGAAAAAGCACGAGGATAGCTGGACAGTTCAAATCAAAATATACAAACACACCAGAAACAGCAGACGTTGTTTACGAAAGTGACAAAGAGCAGCCATTAACAAATTGTAAGCTAACACACACGTGTTAAATTGAAAACACGTGTACTTTATAAAAATATATATATATATATATATATATAGGGATAGGGTACCCCTATATATATATAAATGTATATTTACTAACATGTAAAAATAAAAAAAAAATACAGTGGCAGGAAAGAAGCTGAAGGTTGTATACAACAAAGAAAACGATGTAAACTTAAAAGCAAAAAAGGAACTGTCAGAAATGGAGAAAGATAAACAAAAGGGTAAAGAAGGTATAATTTTTTTTATATTATGTAGAGATATCAGCACAAACGGGTTATAACACACACGTGCATCATAACACACACGTGCATCATAACACACACGTGCAAATAATACATTATATTATTTATAAAATAAAATTGCAATCTGTTAAAAAACATGAACTGTAACATGTACGTGTGATATAAAACACGTGTGCATTGTAACACAAACTGTAACTAATACATGATAAGAACCATAAAATCATAACAGTCTACATTACACATGTGCACCAACAATTAACCTTGAATAGCTGTGCAAAAAAATATAAAAAAAAAACAGATGAAGACAAGAGTAAGAAGAAACAATCAAAAGGAAGAATGAAAGAACAGATTCACGACCCGGTTGCAGATGATGGCTCACAAGAAAACGAAACAAGCGAGCACGATTCGGAAGATATGGATGATGCAAGCGACAATAGCAACATAGATGGAAGCAGTGATGATGAAGGGGGTAAAATCTCAAGTCCGTTGCCTGTTAGCACCGAAGAAGAGTCGGAAGACAATGCGGAAGGTAAATTAATTATCAGATTTATTTATTTATTTATTGGAAACATTGGCTACAAAACCAATCTAAACGGGAATTATAAGCGGCAAATAAATAATAACATATTATTTTGTTGCTATTATAGGATACATGATTGTAACCAGGACACGAGGTAAAAAAAAGAAGGAGCTAGCAGTGGCAGTGAACGATAACAAACCAGAACAGAACGAAGAGAAAGGTAAATATGAACATCGTACATTTTGAATGATTGACTGTTTGGTTGTTTATTTAATTATATTTATATTTAATCTTATTAATGTATTTAGTTGTTTTTTTTTTACTATATACAAATTAATTCATCTTGCTGGATGTATTTGGATTGTAGAAGGAACACCTACAAGACAGTTGAGGTTGAGAACAAAAGGGATCGTGTGTAATGACGTTGACAGCAATCCAATTGAGAGCAGCCAGGAAGGTATACAATTGTATATTACACTTGTTTTATGTATTTAGTTAACTGTATGTATGTATGTTTTACTATAGGTAAGCACACATATGCATCATAATCGTATAATAAAACACACGTGCATCAGCTTAATATAATTTGATACACATGTGAATTAATTTAAGGTTATGCATATTCAACAGATTACATGGTGGAACAGCATAGAAAACCAAAAAGAAAAAGGGCACAAGCAGAAAAAGGTGGGAAGGGTACAAAAACAATAAAAGAAGCCAAGAAATTACCGTCGATAAGGATAAGGACAGCACCATTGCAATTGTGCAAAGCTATAGGAAAGCTTTCAAGAAATCAACGAAGAGCTGTAAGGGAGATGGGGATGGGACGAATTCTGAAGTTCCGCATGGACGGAATACCTGGAAGGATCGGGTATTTTGTAGTTGACAGCTTTAACCCGGAAGAGATGCATATTGACCTCGGGTCTGTAAAGGTGAAGGTAGACGAGGAGAAGATAACAAAGTTGTTTGGGCTGAAAAATGAAGGACATATACTTGATGGTGACTCAGACAGTCCAGTTGAAACAGCTAAGGCGTGGAGGGCGCGATACGGCGGAGCAAACGTGTCACGGGTTCAAGTTGCAAAGAAGATGGCTGAAGACAGAAACGAGTCAGGAACAATGTTCAAGATGGATTTCATAGCGCTATTTGGAAGTGTGATGGTGGAGTATGGAAACAACGAGAAGATCAAGCTCGAACTGATGTCTTATATAAGAGATGACATGGACTTGGACAAGATAAACTGGAACAGATTTGTGATAGACGCCTTGAAGAGGTGTAAGGCCGGATGGGACAGGCTCGACCCCGAATCCAGGTTCACAGGACCAATGGCGTTGTTGATGGTAAGATACTCAAGATTTGTAACATGTCATGTATTAAAATGATGAAATTAAAAAAAAAAAATAACATGATTTACTTAAAACAAACGTGCAGGTAATATACGTGGATAGCATAATATGTTCAGGGATAAACATCGATCGTACAATAAGCCCGATAAGCTTTTGGACACAAGACATGTTGAAACTGAGGGAAGAATTTGAGATTCAAAATGGGGGATTCGGTATAGGAAAACAGAGAGACACATATATTGATAAAGAAGACGATGACAGTGACCAGGAAGGGTGCAGTGGAGTAAGAAAAATAACAGATCAGAGCACGTTGGAGGTCAGTGCACATGTGTATAAAAAAAAATCTATATAAAATATAACTTTAAAATGTATGTTTCAGGAACACTTGGATAGGCTGAAGGAAGTGTTTAACCTGGTTAAAGAAACAAAGAAGGAAGCTGAGACGGCATTAGTAGAAACATACACAAAGTTTCCAGAAGTTGCAGAAGTGAAGGCTTATGTAGAAGTGTACAACTCAACCTACAAAGACACGATCGAGCTCAATAAAAACGAGCACAGCAAGGGGGTAGACAATGGAACAATCAAGGAGGTAGAAAACATAACAGAAGAGGCATCAAAAGGCGTGAAAGCAAAAAAAAGGAAGTCAAAGAAGGTAGTAGACAATACAATGCCATCATTTGACATGGGGATAGACAGCTCACAAAGTTCACCGGAATCCGTGCAGGGTACACAAGACAAAAAAACATCAAAAAAAAAGGTGTTGGAAGCATACAAGGAGATGGTGGGTAAATCTGTTCAAGACGAACAGATGAAGGATGTTGAAGTTAAACATCAAGTAGGAGACGCAAATGAAACAGAAAAGGAAGAAAGAATAGGGATCAGTCCCGAAGTGGAAGAAGAATACAGTGTTGAGAAAAAAGTGAGGTCAGATGCAAAAGAAGGAGAGGAAGATAATACAGAAGAAGAAATGAGTGAGGAAGGGATGGTGGACATAAACAGGGCAGCAAACAAGAGAGAGAGGCTGCTATGGCAATATTTGATGGCATGCCAACAATCAAAAAAGAAAGTCAATGCTGATAAAGATAATGACAAAGGCGAAAATGATGAAATGCTGAAAACAAAAGAAGGTGACGGTGAAAACGCTAAGCGCGGTTTCATGTAAGTAATCGTATCCTAACTTACAATAATAGTTAAAAAAATCTGCATAATTAACACATAACACAAAGTTAGTGAAACGATACACGCGTGCACTAACAATTAAAGTTAGTCAAACTTTTGATTAGAACAAATTTCTGATGTACAGGAGAGACTTGTTCACAACAGTCTACGGTCTGACCGCAAAGGCGTTCATGATAGGGAGCCTAATGCCAGGAAAGAAGGTAGACACAAATATAGTGAGTTGCTGGGCAGCGGTGCTCAATTTTGAGGAGGCAGCAGTAGAAAAAGGGCAGCAACGCCTGTTTTTATACCCGGATACAATGGTAAGTTAAAAAATAAAAAAACTGAACTGATATGTTTGTAAGGGAACATTGATGCACATGGGCACCAAGTCTAACATGTTACAAAAACTTATGATTCCAGAATGAATCAGTAATATCAGAAAAAAGCACAAACCCAAAAAGGGTGGAAAAGTTTGAGAACAGGCTGCTGGTTGTGGTTGATGGGGACAAATCACGGATGGACATGAAATCGTTCAAGACGATCGTGGTGCCGATAAAAGACGGTGATCATTTATACATCATGTGTTTTGACTTGGATGTGCCCGCTATAACAGTGATCGAGAGCGTGCACGAGGGAATAAGCTTAGAGGACATGGCAGACGGGGGCAAAACATACGCATCAAAGGGGACTCCACACAAAGTGGTAAGTTATATTAACAATATACACATATTAAAAAACTGTAATTGACATATAATGTTTTATTTTGTTTGTTTATTTTTTTTTTTGTTCATTTTGTGTTTTAAATCTTTTGCAGAAACACGTCATATGGAGCTATCTACAAAAAGTCAGCCATCCAAAAGCTATGTCTCTATCAGCAACAAAACCAAGGCTGTTGAAGTCAACATGGACAACAAAGACAGAATACACAGATTCTGGTGTGTATGCGATGAGAAACATGGAATCATACAAAGGGAGGACAAGCGGGTTCGATAACGGGTTCAGAAATGATGACAAACAGAGAGAAACGCAGGTTCAAAACTTAAGAATGAGGTATGCTTGCAAACTATTGTCATCAGCAGCAAATGCATCCGGGGAAAGAACGGTGAAGGGTTCAGAAACAACAAACCGGAACTTACAAAGGGTGTCGAATGATGACAGCAACAAGGCAGCAGCAATGCAGGTACAAAAGTTTTTGAAAAAGCTGGATGGAGAGTATGAAAAGATTGTGAAAGGGCTTGAGGATATCAAAGGGGAAGAACCAAAGAAAGAGGATGCAGCAGAAGAGAAGAAGATGTTGAAGCTGAAGAAAGACGTCAAGGGAAAGCGAGTGAGGTTTGAATGAAGGGACAGGAGGGAACTAGATCAATTTGAAATCAAGTATATAAGGCTGACCCGTTTTGTTATTAGACATTAAGGGTTTAGTTAGAAATATAACTGGAAATTAGCATAAAAGCACACTAGTGTTTTGATTTTGTGGCAAGTATTGTTTGTTTTGTGGTTTAAACTTAGTATTGTGGAATCACAGTTAGTTATATCGCGTATGAAAGCTTGATGCACGTGTGAATAAAAAGAATACTTATGGTATAATGAAAGTTAGCATAAAACAATACACTAGTAATCTGAAATGTGTGGCAGGTGGCAGGACTGTTGGTTTTGACATTCTAAAATGGTACTATGTGATTGCAGATAGATATAACATGTATGAATTATTGGTACACATGTGAATTAAAAAGTAGTAATGTTAAAATGAAACCCAACAAGACACTTATACAAAATGGAAGGTATACAATGTGATGTTTATGGATGGTAAATAAGAAAAAAAAAAAGAAATCGTTGATATTATAACACAATAACCAATGATGCACACGTGCATCATTAGCTGGTAAAGTGTACCAAACACAACCAGAATGCTGCGTCGCATTATAACAAACACATAAAAAATAATAAACAATTTAGAAACAAAAAAGTACAAGAGGTATCATAAGCATTATAACTAATGGATAGAACGAATGTTTATTAACTAAATAATGTATGACCCGCATGTGAAATTATAAAAAAAAAAAAAACCAACTGCAAAACACTTATCAACCATAAAAGTCAACAGAATCCTTAACAACCAATACGAATGAAACAAAGCCAAGAGGTATCATAAGCAAATACAAGGTCAGATCATGCATCTAAACAAGATGTTTATTATGAATCTATATAAATCTTTATGAAGGCATGAACGAAAAAAATACAAATCACGTAGCGGGCGACCCAGCAGCTCTACCAGACGAGCGTTTAGCAGCACGTGTAGGTTGTCGACGGACTGGTGGAGCATTTGGGGGGACAACAGGCGCACCATCGTCAACACAAGGCTGGTTAGCAGAATCGACGGCTTGATGCACGTGTGTATCGAAAGGGTCAGCAGACGCGACAGCACTCGCAGCAGCAGCCGCAGCTGCAGCAGCAGCAGCAATCTCGGTAGCACGCCGAACTTTATCACAGTTACGGGAATCATGGTCGTAAACATATTTGTTACACTTCTTACACAGTCTCGGACCCTTCTTGAACGCTTCAATAGCCTTCTCACCCGGACCGATCAAACGCTTGTCAGTTCCACACCCCTTGTTCCTAATTCCTTGCGTTGGCACGAAAGAAGAAGTACCAAACTCAGGCTGACGAAGAATGTCACTTATTACCGCACTTGTCCGCTCTTGGGAAGGATCATATGCCACTTCAGAAAATATGTGTTTCTTCAACTCTTTGAGCTTACTCAAATATTCTGCAAGCTGATCTGGTTGGCGCCTTAGACGGTCGGTACATTGGGAAACGATACCCATAATTTCGGTTCTGAGAACGCCCGATTCACTGGTATCAACTGAATACCGATTTGCAATATCATAAACTCTTGATGGAAGTGCATTACGCGCCCAACGCGCAGACATGTATTTTTGGGGAATCTTGTTTACTTGGTTGCATCTGAAGACGTAGAAGATATGGCGGCATAAAAAGCCAATGCGTGTGAAGCATAAACACGAGCAAGAGACAGTCTTAGCAGCAAGATCAATGGAAACCTGTTAAAAATAAACATAATGGTCAGAATAAAAAACACTGCACATGTGCATCATATTTATAGATTATGAAATTTAATATAAAGATATAACACAGTCTGAAAATTAAATTAGTGACAACAAGAAATGCACACATGTGCTTCAGAAAGCGTCAACTAATAATCAAACAATTTAAAACAATCCAATAATAGTATAGTTTGAAAAGGTGCACATGTGCATTCAAAGGAAAAGTGCATATAAATTACCTCAAATTCATTGACAGTAACAAATTTCCTGTTTGCATGAGCAATGGTATATATTTTGGTAGTACCAACAGTGCGCGTCAAGCCACCAGAACACTGATAGAGACTTCGCTCGATTTCTTTCTGAACTTCCTTAAAGATCGTGATCGTGTACAAACTGGCCGCATGTCTTTCGATTGGAAGTCGTGTGTGGATCTCAGGTACTGTCGTGTTGGTATCAAACTCAAGCTTGCGTTGGTTATTACGTTGCGCGTCAATGGCGGTGTCAAAACACATAAGAAACTGCAGCAAGGTGTTGCCGCCGCTAGAGTTGACCTTGAAAAACGCATTAGAGCTCTCACATATAGATGTTGTCTTCATCAGACAGCACATAGGAAGGTCTCTGAAGTACGCAGGGATCCAGTCTCCTCGCATGTTGTACATAGTGGTAAGCCAATCGTGACCAGCCAATCCATATTCTGCCATAAGCAACTGCCATTTCTCTTCAAAATCACATGGTTTGATTATCAGATTCCATACGAGTTTGTGGATGGATTTACGGAGGGCTGCATTGTCGACTGCATCATCTTCAATCTAAATTATATAACGACGATAAGTAATATGGCAGATGTATGAATAATATATAAAAATTCAAATGACATAACTAATTATCACTTACTAATGAAAAAAAATCAAATATATATATAAATTGAACGTACTTTGGAAGGCAACTTCCTCATGATGTGCCACATGCACAATCTATGGGAAGACTGATAAAAAACAGCTTCAATAGCAGATTTCATTGAACCATCTTGGTCGGTAAGCACCAACCTAGGCTGAGTAACATGTGCTTTCAGAAAGCATTGAAGCAACCATGTATAAGACTCGATCGTTTCGTCCGATATCAACCCGGCACCGAAAGTTACACACTTTTTGTGGTGGTCAACACCAGTAAACGGCACAAAGATCATACAGTACCTGTAACACAAAATATAAGCAATACAAGTTATGAGCTATATTTAAGAAAATGTAACTTTGACGCACATGGGCAGTATTTATCTTAAAATTGAAAACAGCAGCATCGTATAAAGATAATAGAGTTACAAAATTTAAAAGAGTAATAGTTTTAGTTTAAGAGTACTTACTGGTTAGTCTTGTAAGTTGCATCAAATGCAAGTACTTCGCCAAACACTTCATAGTTGCAGCGTGAAACATCATCAGCCCAGAAAAGTGATTTGAGCTCATTACCAACAATTAAAGACTCATAGAAAAAATTATGTAGATTTTTAGTACGTTCTTCTAGTGTGTCCAACACAAGTTTGGCATCCCTATCGCCAATGAAGATACGAATAGCTCGAGCAAAGTTTTTGAATTCAGTTTTTGTACCACGAACGTTGTGATGACCACCCTTCAAAGAGCACTGAACGTTATGCGCAACAGAAGCACCAATTTTGTTCAGGCTAAGTTGGTGGATGAATTGCTGGGTCGAAAAATCAAGCATACGACGCTTGGAGCTGAAATCCATAAATTCAGGGCCAATGAGTTCATGATTGTGTGCTTCAACAAACGTGTAAAGAGTGTACTTTTGTGTCTCCGGGTCGAACTTAGAACGTATACATGCACCACAGTCGGTCAAGGATGAGCGGCTAGTCTTTGAAGCAGAAACTGGTTCAGGGTTCATAGAATTGAAACTTTGCAGTTTTGGTTTTCCAGCCCGGTTACATAGGATGTATCTATGTCTAGTAACATCATTGATCTTTCGGTGGGTGCCTAACCGGGTGGAGAAACCAGCCTTAGCAGCGTAAGCATCATACATATTAGTGACGTGCTCCCAACTGTCGTAAACCGATCCCAAAACAGGAATGTAGGAAGGGTCAACATCAGGCTTCCAATATTTGGTTCCATCATAGGCAGCAAAAACACTGCTACGTGCACCATCTGAATGCACACAAAACACACTAAAGTTAAATGAAAGTAAACAATATCAACAAATTATTTGTTTATTAAAATGGGACAAACGTATAAATAATTAAATGTTAGGAAGATCATTGTATTCCATGAGTGTGAGATGGAAAAAAAAAAAAGGTAAATAGAGTTCAATAAACTATAATGTATAGAAGGATACATAAAACAGTAGGTATTGAATGTTTAACACGCTATTGGAATAAATAACTACATACTTTATAATTTCTAATTGTAATATGTAGAAACAAGGGGAAACATGATAAAGTCGTTTGACTACACATAATATCTAAAATATATTCTCCAAAATGCCACTTAGTAACAAAAGAACAACATATAAAAGCATTATGATGAGAAAATTGGATAAACAGTACAGTTTGGCCCAAAAGTCAGCTTTGGTGCACATGTGCAATCATAAGGAAGTACAATAATAACAGTATATCAATAACATGATTAAACACATAACAGCAATAGAACGCATCACATAACAAGATCAGAGTATAAAAACATGATTTTAAAAGAACACATAACAACATATAAACAGAAATTAAAAAATGCACATGTGTACTTTTGAAATTCTAAGATGAAGTGTCTGTTACCATGTTCTTCAACACCTATGAACACCATAGGAGGAGCAGATTGTGATTCTGATGTAGATGATGAGGAAGATGATGCAACATTGGATGATGTGCTTGATCCGGTGACTCCAATAAGCATATTATTGTTGTCGATGTGTTCAATACCAAAATCGCAACTGGCATCGACAGATACAGCATCAACAGGTGTGGAATCTCCGATTAAGGTATGATTATCAATAGACAAGTCCATATGCAATTACGAAGATCTGAACAAACACAGAAGCAATGTCAGAATCGAGGTAAAACAGCGAATTCGAATTTGCGGTAATAAATTGTATACGCGCGGCTGGAACAATTTTTGTAATACCTGGAATCGAATTTAATTGATGATGATTCCGTGAGATTCAACAGAAAATCGCGATTTCAGGAGCGATTACGGATTACGATTCAGAGGTTGATGAAAGAGGGATTACGAATCAGATGTTAATGAATGAGGGACGTGATTTGGGAGTCGGGTGTGATTGAACCTAAGATTATATTTGGATCAGTCAATACAAACTTTATGTAATGCCAAAAATGCCCTTCATTAACTAGTGTTCTTAGGTTTTTACAAAATATGAGTGTTTACGCCCGATCCTCCCCCTATATATATATATATATATATATATATATATATATATACATATGTATATATATATCCCCCTGAGGAGAGTTACGCTACGTCACATCAAAACGCTACATCCATTGCGGATTGATCTCGGGGCGTCCATCAAGATCATCCAACAACCAAGATCTATGGTGTTTTCGCCTATGGCGTTTTCGGTGGGGAAAAAAGCACCATAGGCGGAAACGCCATAGATCATGGCTGTTGGATGTAACTTGATGGACGCCCCAGATCATATCCGCAATGGATGTAGCGTAATTGCATGATGTGGTTTACCCTAAACCTATATATATAGTGAAGAGTTCATTGTAGACACCCTCAATAAGTGTAGACTATGTGGACACCTATATCCACCATTAGATCTCTTGATCTCACGCTTGTGATTAATTTGTTTATTGCTTTTTCGGGAACTCATTGTTCAGAGGATGTCACATGTGAAGAGTGCAGCCATGGCACATTGCGAAAGTGTCTACAATGAACCTCACCCTATATATATATATATACATATATATATGTATATATATATATATATATGTATAGGTAAAAGATCCGTGTAGACCCCTTATTTTTTGTGGACCTCGTAGAGCCCTTATAAAACTCAATAAAACTCATTAAAACTCACTAAAAATAAAACTCAGTTTTGTTAATTTAGTTTTTTTTATTTGCGATAAGCTTTTAAGAACAAAAAAAGACAATTAAAAAAAAAGAAAAACGAAAAACATTAAAAATTGAACATTTTAAGACAATGAGTTTTAAAAATCAATGAGTTTAAAACTCAATAAACTCAATAAAACTCAGTGTTGCGTTTAAAACTCATTATTTTAAAACTCAATGTCTTAAAATGTTCGATTTTTAATGTTTTTTGTTTTTTTTAATTTATTTATTTATTTTTTTGGTTCTTAAAAGCTTATCGTAATAAAAAAACCAAATTTACAACACTGAGTTTTATTTTTATTGCAGTTTTTATAGGGGTATACAGGGTCTACAAAATTTAAGGGGTCTACACGGAACCCTTCCCTATATATCTATTACTATATATAATACATATTGCCCTAAAGGGCATTTTCGTCATGAAAAATGCTGAATCCTTAAGACGCGTACAAGAGTTTATGCAACATGTACAAGTGTTTAAAGCATCAATTTGAAACCTTCAAAGTCAAATACTTTAAATCCGTTCAAAATACGAGGTTAATATGGGTATTTTCATCGAGAACTCGCAACTACCTGCTAACACACGCAAGACAGGCCTCGAGAATCAACAAGCCGCATTCTTTCATCGTTATTCTCAAGAGAGGCCTGGATTCTTCATCTTCTCTACCTTCGATTGGCTACGGGCATAGCTTTAAACTACGGTGACATTGGAATTTTGAAAACCCTAGATATTAATAACCCACCGCTTTTTTTTTCATTCTTCAAGATGCCTCCTTTCAAAACCCTAGCCGCTGTCTCTCTCAAAAGTCGTCGATGGATCAAAACAAATTTCTTAGCTGTTCGATCCATCAAAAGTCGTCGATGTCTACGTACTGAAGTCGGTAAAGCTCGAAGCAAAGGAAACCGCTATGAACCTCGGCCGCTGGTTCTCGCATTCAAATTTGGTACTGGATTTCAGCACCGGCATGTTCTCTTTCATTCGTTATTATAGATTTTGTTTAATTTATTCTCGCATTCAAGTTTTACTTCTTATTCTTCTTCTTCTACTTCTTAATCGCTGGTTCTCGCATTCAAAGTATCGATCTGGATTTGAAGGACATAGAGCTTCATGCAGATACGAGCAGGTCGATAGCCGTATTTCTGGTCCAATTAATTTCCACATCATGATCTTCTAATTTCCAGCCCAGACCAATAGACCATCATCTATATTTTTTTATAAGTTTATTAGCTTGTTAACCTTCAATTTGATATATTCTGTATATAATACCTTGTATTTTATAATACCTTATATTTTTCTCAGTACCATCATCATCTGTACGTGCAGCTTTTGTTGATATCCATACATTTTGTTGATATCATACACCAAAAATGCCCCTGTAGAACAGCCTACGAGGAGGTTTGTTCTCATGCTTTATCATTGTTTTTTTCTTTCTTACAACAGAGAAGAAAAGTCCCATTAAACGGCCAAACTATGGTCTAGAGGTCTAAGCTGTTTGTTGACCACAAGGTCATGATTCTAATTTTAAAAATCAACTTTCTTTTTTATGTTCAGGTACCTACATGGAGTTGGAAGTTGAGATTTTGTCAAATAGACCGGTTCGGTTAGTTGAAGGTTTACACAGATCAGTTCATGGTTTGAAAAATGAGGTTTAATACTTTGATTTTTTGATTTCCATGAAATACGTTTCTTATTTTTATGCCTTGCCATTTGGAAGCATGAGGTGTAGTGAGTTTGGTTTTATCTGATATTGGATTTGGATGTGCTATGCTTTTGCAGGAGGTGACTGGAAGATGGTGTTATTTTCTCTTTGTTTTAAAATTAGATGGATCTTATTTTGGTAACCAACCAACCATTTTCTCTCTTTCGTTGGTCCTGATCATTATCTATTGTTTTTAGCATTATTTATTGGTGATTTTATGGTGCAGATATTACTATTGCCAAGACCATACGCCGCAGGCCTTTGAGGATGTTTTCACTCATTTCCCCAAACATGGCATTGACAAGGTTTCCTGGTATGCCCAGATACCATTTCTAAATCCATACAAATACAAACGGGTGCTAATTGGCTATCTAAATAAGTTGAGTTATTAAATTTAAGTTGGATGTTGTGTTTTAGGTCACATGTCTGGGCATAGTACTGCTTATGTATCAATGGTCAGAAGCTACCAGCAGCGAAGGGCAGTCCATGGTATGAATCTTTCTTCATCGCTGGCAGCATTAGAGGATAGTCAAAAGTATGGTTAAAACCCGTTTGATTATGCTATTGTACTATTTTTACTTTTAATGACATCTGATATTTCAGTATTGCACGATTACAATGCATTTCTAAACTTCAGAATTTATGGTTTCTTTGATTAGGTCCATGAAGATTCTGTGCTTCGTTGGTTTTTTTTGTCGGATTCAATTTTTAGAATTAACTTATCTAAATTACATATGGTTTACATGGGCTTTTAGGATGATGAGAACTTCAGTGAAATCAAGGAAGTTGAATGTTTAAATCTGTGAGATGGAGGAATTGGTGCTTATACATTATCCTATTTAATATTAGAATTAAATATGATTGTAGATATCCATTGTCTAGGCATGTCCTATATTTTGCTTATACATTATCCTATTTTATATTAGAATTAGAATTGGTGCCTTTAAAATAAAAAAACACATGTGTCATTCTGACTGATCAGGCCTTCTTTGGCTATCAATATTTGATATGGGTTTTTAATGACTGATTTTATTATAAGCATGTCTCATATTTGTTTAAAACTAAATGTTCTTCTTTCAGTAGTGTTCTTTTATGTGCTAAGGAATGACCTTTTGACCAAACAACCATGTTTGATATTAGTGCAGGTTGGGTTCTTGACAGTAATCTTTTTTGATTGGGCTTATTGTGTTTGTTGTTGATTCAGGTCATACTGTATGGCCAGCAATTGTGTTGGATGAGTCATTTGTCAGCATTCATCGAGGTCTAAACAAGATTTCAGGAGAAAAATTTGTTCTTGTAACAAATTTTCGCACCCATGATTTTGTCAGGTGTCTACTTTTAATATTGTAAAGTTACTTGACTATTTTCATGATATGCTGTTTCAAGTGTAACACTAGGTATAATTTTATGATGTCCAGGGTTGGAAGGAAGGGCTTCTATCTTCTTTCCACCTGAAATGCAAGAAATTGGAGTTTATTTGAATCTTGGAAGAAGCAAAAATGTAATAATGTAATATGAAAAAGTCGTAATTTCCTTTGTTTCTTTTGGCTGTTGTGAATTATTCGTATGGACTTCATTTTATGTTTATAATAAAACACATGTTATGGACCTACTAATCACGTATCTTAGCAGGCAAAGGCTTTCTAAGAGCATGCTACAGCTGAGGAAAGGATTTGAAACAGATGTTGGAGGTGATAGTGAGGAGGATGAAGGTATGACGGCTAAAAGAAGATTTGTTTACGCACATACATAGAAGAGAGAATTCATAAGCCCAAAAAGTTGCCCTTTTATAGTATGGAATCTGGAAGGATTAAAAAAGCTTGGTAATGATTTTAATTAATCAGAACAACCTTTTTTCCTTTATCTGTCCTCATTTATTTATTATCTCCTGTAGGTAACATTGTTAAAGACATGGATTGTGTTGATGACTAGGAATCTATATGTCCTTCAGGCTATACAGCTACAAGGAAGTTTCATTAGCTAGCAGGCAATACCATTCATTTAGTTACGACTAATATTTATTTTGTTACCAAAATCAAGCCCCTTTAATCAACAATATAGGATTTACTCCTTAAAAGACAATATTAGACATATTTGAGTAGTTTTGAATGCATGCTCTGTTGTGGCGTGATGAAGTGTATGAATGATCTAACACCCTTTTGAAATTTTGAAAATAATTAGTTAGTTTTGTATGCATCTAATTAGATGGTGACAAAATTTATTACTATTTGATTGGAAGATCAGAGTACTTATGGGGGCAATTCAACGAGGGATTATTTAAACTGAAGAGTTAAGATTGATTTATATTATTACATTTGTCTTAGATTCTCACCACTTGGTTGCAGCCTCTACCTACTCCCTCTAGAGAGTGTTATTGATAATGGATTAATAGCAATTCAATGAGGTACTTTCTTAAAAAAGCAGGTTTAGAGAATGATACGACCAATATATATTTCAATTCGAGTGTTTATTGTTATTTGTTTGAGTTTTAAAAAATGAATACTTCGATGTAAATTGTCATGCCGCCATAACTGACTCTCTTAAATTTCTATTCTGGTTAATAAACGTGATTTGTCTCCTAAAAAGGTACAAAAATCTAAGAAATTTTTGATATCCAATGTATTTTGATACTGCTTTTTTTTATTGTCTGCTATTGTTTTGCCTCTTAGGGTACTGAAATGAAATGCGAATTGGTCAAAGGGATAGGCAACAACTGTGTACAAATCTGTTGGGAGAAAGCCTTTACTAATTGCTTTCAGAAGGTGGATAGTGCCTGTCCTAGTGGGTCCACGAACTTCTGAAACCATGGCTGTCTAGAGGTTAGCCTCATCTCTTTGATTGTTTGTGGTGTACCTATATGTATCATTGTATAATATACAAGAACATCTTATATATATATATATATAATATATGCAATTCTGCAAACACACTTATTTGTTTCGGTTATGTGTATTTGATCATCCGTGTTGCTATGCATACAAAAATATGTCTAGGATAAGAGTATAATTCTTAAGGTAATATGACTCTGACCTTCTAACTTTTGTTTTTTTAATTGTGTGCAGAAATTAAATGAACATTTATGAAGCCAGGAGCAATGGTGTACAGATTGAAGCCACTCAGGAGGTTTGTACTTTGTTTTTATATTCTGATGTCTGTTTGCATTGTGATTCTGAAGTTAAGATTGCACCTTCATTTTTATATTTTAATGTCCTAATCAAGTGTTCAATGTGTAGGAAACCAAAATCATCATAAATCTGAGTATTAGGTCTTCTTCTCCTTATCCCTGGGGGCATCTTATTGAAAATCTTATATGATTTTGTTTAATTTACAATCCAATTTCTCTGGTGCTTATCAGTGGTTTCCTGTCTTTTAAGATGTCATGATGTTAATTTCATACATTGTTTGATTAATGCTCTATAAAGTGAGCATGAGTACATAAATTTTCTCACTGTTTTATTTAAGTTTAGAATGTTAGGCATTTCCTTTGTTTAAAAATCAGCATCTGCAGTTGGATAATTGTAATTTGATGACCACAGGTAATGCTTTTTGGCTTCTGTTTATTATTTGATTGACTGGTAATGCTTTTTGGCTTCTGATTATTATTTGATCGTTGTCAAATTCTGCATGAAACGGTTTTACAATAGGTATTCAAGGAAGCTGGTCGTACGACACAGATTGACTTCCTCACTAGGGAATTCATTGACCCTCGGATTTTGATTTAAAAAGTACTATGTTATTACTGATATCTTAAAACTATGTTGATGACTTCTATCTTACAACTCATTGGGTTTTAAATTACTATGTTTGTGACCAATACATATTTCAATTCGAGTGTTTGTTGTTATTTCTTTGAGTTCTAAAAAACGAATACCTCGATGTAAATTGTCGTGCCGCCATAACAAGCGAACAGAAGACGAATAACACGCTATACACTGTCGCCGCCGCAACGCGCGGGCACACGGCTAGTATATATATATATATATATATATATATATATATATATATATATATATATATATGGAATGGATATAATGAAAACCCTCTTGAGTTGTGAATACCTTGAAAACCCTCTTACAGCCATAGATCTTCATGATAAATGGTTGTGGTTGAAAGATAATATTTTCTTTTTCTTTTACCTTTTTTATAAAGGTTTTAATACCAAAAGGTTATTATAGTAATCTTTTATTTCTTTTCTCTCTTCTACTTTTTCACTTCCAAGACAGTCATCATTATCATTGTTACATCTTTCCTACTTTTTCACTTACCAAGACACTTATCATTGCTACCTATCCTCTATTTCTTTTTCCTCTCTTTCTCTCTTTGTCTTCCTTTTTTACTTTCTCTCTCTTACTTTTTCAATGCAAAACACTGGGTGTTACATATGTAAAAATGATAAATCTCCATATATTATTTGAATTTACATATGTAAAAAATGTTACTGCTATTAAACATTCTGCTAACAGCATATTACATATGTAATGATACTACTATTAAGTATATTAAGTATTCTGCTGACATCATTTTACATATGTAAATTATCTGGATATATGAAACAAAAAAAATAACAAATATATTTTATTAATTTGTAAGAAGTTGTTACAATCAACATTAAACATAAAAAACATGTTTTATACGAAATGATTAAAAAATATAACAAGTTAATAAAAATATATAAAAGTTATTTGTTCTTGAGTTTTTGATAATCCACTTCATCTTTGACAAAAAAATCTCGTAACATGCGTAGAAAAAAATCACTCGCTGCATATACGTAAACATCATAACATTTTGCATCTGTAATTATCCACGTAATTTACATACGTAATTTTCATCCAAATTTACATATGTAGCATATGCAATTTACATATGAAAATTCAAATAATATATGGAGATTTAACATTAAACAAATGAAAAATTACATATGTAACGTAATTTACATATATAATTTAAATAGATAATAAGAGATATGGCATGTCACAAACATAAATTTACATATGTAAATTTAAAATAGATAATGAGATATAACATGTTACGTAACAAAAATATATAAAAGCTAACAAAAGTATATATATTAACTAATTATTCTTGAGTTCTTAATAATCATCTAATAATCATCTTCATCTATAAGTTACATATGTAAATTCAAGTAATTTACATATGTAAAATTCAAGTAATTTACAAATGTAAATTCAAATAATTAACATATGTAAATTCAAATAATTTACATATGTAAATTCAAGAAAAAAAGTTAAATCAGTTTATATACGTAAACATCACAACATGTTGCATATGTAAATTCGGATGAACTTACATATGTAAATCCAAGTAATTTACATACGTAGATTTTCGTCCAAGTTTACGTAACGTAGCACAAGTAATTTACATATGTAAATTTAAAATATATGGAGATTTAACATATGTAAAAAAAAATTATCAGTGCTATTACAAATATAGTTCTATTAACTTATAAGTATCCATTACAACAACATTTAAAAAACATAAAAAATATATATATAAAAGGTAACAAAAGTATATAAAAGCTAATTGTTCTTCGAAGATTCTCGACAACTCAACTTCGGCTTTCACACAAAATCTCGTACCCTACAAAGAAATACAGTATAGCATATATCATATACGTAAACATCACAGTATGTATACATATACTAAGTTCGAGTGCCCGCGCGTATCCGGCGACGACAGTGTACAGCGTGTAAATTCGACTATCTGATTCGATGTAAAATGAAACAAACGTAAATTTACATATGTAAACAAGAAAATGCTTCAGTTTGTTCAAACAGAACAGCATTACTAGATGAAGAACCCTCATTGTTGACATTGTCTTGAATATTAGGATCTCCATTGGAAGCTTCTGAATAAAACATATGTAAGTAAATATAAAAACTGTTGGGGGGGGGGGGGGGGGATTAAGAAAAAGTAAACGGTTAAAAAAAAAAACTCTTAACATACCTTCATAAGATTGTCCATTGTTGATATTAAAATCATTGGATAATTCTGTACGATGCAAATGGTCTTCCAAATTGTGAGGAAACTGATGTTTAGTAATAAGACATTAAATTCGGAGGTTGCATTTTTCGGATTTTTAAGATTTTTGAATAGTGTATTAATGGAGTTAATGGAGTGTTCTTGATATGAGAAGAAGAAGAAGAGAACAATTAAAGGATAAGTGGTAAATGAAATATGAAGAAAAGAAAAAGATAGGAATGAGGGTTATCTAGGAGGAAAAGGTGATGGGATGGCATTGGAAACACAAAATTCATAATTGATGGGAGAAAGAGTAAAATACAATCTTACCCTTTTGCATAAGACAGATAGAGTGAGGTGGATAAGCTCACAACCCTTGGATGGGTTTTCAAAGATTTCACAACTCAAGTGGGTTTACATCTCCATATATATTAAATTTACATATGTAAATTACTTGTGCTACGTTACTTAAACTTAGACGAAAATCTACGTATGTAAATTACTTGGATTTACATATGTAAGTTTTCTGAATTTACATATGCAACATGTTGTGATGTTTACGTATATAAACTGATTTAACTATTTTTTCTTGAAATTACATATGTAAATTACTTGAATTTACATATGTTAATAATATGAATTTACATTTGTAAATTACATGAATTCTACATATGTAAATTACTTGAATTTACATATGTAACATACAGATGAAGATGATTATTAGATGATTATTAAGAACTCAAGAATAATTAGTTTCTATATACTTTTGTTAGCTTTTATATATTTTTGCTACGTAACATGTTATATCTCATTATCTATTTTAAATTTACATATGTAAATTTATGTTTGTAACATGTTATCTCTTATTATCTATTTAAATTACATATGTAAATTACGTTACATATGTATTTTTTCATTTATTTAATGTTAAATCTCCATATATTATTTGAATTTTCATATGTAAATTACATATGCTACATACGTAAATTTAGATGAAAATTACGTATGTAAATTACTTGAATTTACATATGTAAAATATTATGATGTTTACGTATATGAACTAGTGATTTTTTTCTTCGCATGTTACGAGATTTTTTGTCAAAGATGAAGCTGATTATCAAAAACTCAAGAACAATTAGCTTTTATATATTTTTGTTAACTTGTTATATATATTTTTAATCATTTCGTATAAACACATGTTTATGTTTAATGTTGATTGTAACAACTTCTTACAAATTAATAAAATATATTTGTCATTTTTTTGTTTCATATATCAAGATAATTTACATATATAAAATGATGTCAGCAGAATACTTAATGGTAGTATCATTACATATGTAATATGCTGTTAGCAGTACACTTTTTTACATATGTAAATTCAAATAATATATGGAGATTTATTATTTTTTACATATGTAACACCCAGTGTCTTGCATTGAAAAAGTAAGAGATAGAAAGTAAAAAAAGGAAGAGAAAGAGAGAGAAAGAGAAAAAAAAGTAGGGGATAGGTAGTAATGATAAGTGTCTTGGTAAATGAAAAACTAGGAGAGAGGTAACAACGATGAGTGTCTTGGAATTGAACGAAAAAGTAGGAAGAGAGAAAAAGAGATAGAAGGTTACTATAATACCCTTTTGGGTGTCAACAGCCTTTATAAAAAAGGTAAAAGAAAAAGAAAAGATTCTCTTTCAACCACAACCATCGATCGGTGAAGATCTATGGCTCTAAGAGGGTTTTCAAGGTATTCACAACTCAAGAGAGTTTTCATTATATCCATTTCATATATATATATATATATATATATATATATATATATATATATATATAGGGTAAGGTTCATGTGAAAACAACTTTTATTGCGAAAACACGAAAACAAATATTAAAACCTCTATAACTTTTTCATACGTTAAAATTTTTTAAAACAAATTGCACCAAAATCCTTAAAATTATGTTATCTTTAAGTTCTGGAAAAAATTTAAAAAAAATCAAGTTTTTTTTAAAAAAATTATTATAGCACAGGTGCAATAATGTTTTTTTATTATTACTGCACATATGCAATAATAATTACAAACCTTTATAACTTTTTCATATTTTAATTTTTTTTATAAAAAGTTGCACCATAAATCTTATAATTCTGTTATCTTTAATTCTGGAGAAAATAAAAAAAAATCAACGTTTTTTTTTATTTTTTTATTATTGCACATGTGCAATAATAAATTCCTATTGCACATGTGCAATAATATTAAAGCCTGTATAACTTTTGCATACGTTAATATTTTTCATAAAACATTACACCATAAATCTTATAATTCTGTTATCTTTAATTCTGGAAAAAGTTAAAAAAAAATAACGTTCTTTGTGTTGACATTGCACATGTGTAATATAACTAATACGTATTATTGCACATGTGCAATAATAAAAAAATCACGAAATTTTAAATGTTCAATTTTTTTTCCAGAATTAAAGGTGACATAATTTTAAGACTTTTGGTGCAAATTTTTTTAAAAAATATTAACGTATGAGGGAGTTATAGAGGTTTTAATATTTGTTTTCGTGTTTTCGCAATAACATCTTGTTTTTATTTGATCCTTCCCCTATATATATATATATATATATATTATATATATATATATATATATATATATATATATATATATATACGGGTTGTTTTTCCAATAAAGTTTAAATCCAGTTTGACGGATTGTACGTTTGTGCCTATATTACTTTATATTGTTAGTCACAGCTCGGGTTTGAATAAAGTTTATATCAAAACGTCGACAAAAATAAATGTTTTGTATGGTATATATAGTTTTTTTTTAAAACGTCATATTTTAAAAGTTATAAAGAAAAACAAAAGAAAAATAATTTTGGCTCCACAATAATTTTAATTTATTAGAATACTAGGTTAGTAACCCGTGTACAACACGGACTGTATATAGATTTATAATATTAGATAAATACAAAGAAAAAGATAATGATCAAGAAATTTGACAATTATGATTGATATAAATTTTTTATAATATATTAAGTAATAATTTATTACATTTAAGAAATTTATTATGTTTGACAAATTGTTGATTATTTTTCATAAAAGACTAAAATTATTGAGTAAATTAATCAAATATATATTAATTTTATCAAAATTTTAAAATAAAAATTTAGTTTTGATAAAATTGGTAATTAATCTTAATTGATGATTTACTAAATTGTTAATTCAATGTAAGCTTGACATGTGGCGGTGGTATGAGACACATGACACAGATTTATTGCTTTATTAGGATTAAGATTAACAATCATTTAGTTTAAAGGAATGTACAATGTGTTTTAAGAATTACAATTTATAATTACTTAAATTCTTAATTATTTTGTAAAATTACATTCTTGCCATCCTAATATGTATTATAATATACAATAAATAGCATTGTGTTTTATTTATAATAGCACGGTTTTATAAAATATAAAGTATATAAAAGTTTGTTTAGTTTTAAAAAGTAAAAAGAATTAACATTTATTTAAAAAAATTAACAGTCCATATGACAGATTATTGTTGGTTCTTACGGTTTTTATGATAAAAGGAGTTTGTATCTGATCCTACTCCTATATGTAAGTGTTATAAATACAAGTGTTATTTTAGAAAAATAAAACAATGCTAAAATTACACCAAATAATCCTAGCTTTTCACTTTTTGCAAATAATAATCCCACCTTTAGATTTAGCAACTGGCAGCCCCAACTTGTCAACTATTTGTTTTTTACAGTCCCACCGTTAAAATTTTTTAACACCATTAACGGAAGCTGACGTGGCGGCTGACATGTATTTTCTTATAAAGGGTTATTGGATTCAAATAATCCTAACTATCACTTGTTG
>JBCNJP010003014.1:32500-37500 GCA_039602395.1 Deinandra increscens subsp. villosa | reverse complement strand
GAGAGAGAGGGAGAGAGAGAGGGAGGGAGGGGGAGGGAGGGAGAGAGAGGAAGAGGGAGAGAGGGAGCGAGAGGGGGAGAGAGGGAGAGAAAGGGATGGAGAGGGAGAGGGAGAGGGAGAGAGAGGAAGAGGGAGAGAGAGAGGGAGATGGAGAGAGGGAGAGGGAGAGAGACAGAGAGATAGGGAGAGAAAGAGAGAGAAAGAGAGATAGAGAGAGAAGGAGAGAGAGGGAGATGGGGAGAGGGATAGAGGGAGAGAGGGGGAGAGGGAGAGAGGGGGAGAGGGGGAGAGAGGGAGAGAGGGAGAGATGGGGAGAGAGGGATAGAGAGAGAGAGGGATAGAGGGAGAGGGAGAGAGAGAGAGGAGAGAGAGCGTGAGAGAGAGAGGGAGAGAGAGAGAGAGGGGGAGAGAGAGAGAGAATTTTATTAGACCAACTAACACTAATATGAACTGAAATAATTATAATGAATACTCTTTCTTTCTTTTTTACCATTTTCCCTTTGTACATGTCCTCGATGTCTACAAAATTTGGATGTGCTTCAGAACTCATTCTTTCGCTTTCCCTATCTAGTTGCATCAACATCTTTACTTACGTTTTCCTCATTTTTTACTTCATCAACTAACTCAAAACTCTCTCCATCACTTAATTCAACATGAGAAGTCTCGATACCATTGGATTCTTTCTGAAAAGACATTCTATATAAGAAAGAATTATACAAAGATTAATAAAAACAATGACAATGGAGGAGGCTAGAGAGAATGGAAGCTACAAAGATGATAAACTAACACATTAAACTAACATCCAAAGTCAAATATTAAGTGCAAAATTTTTTTGGAATAATGGAAAATCTTAACTCCAATCCTAATTCCTTACATAACAAAATTAAAATTGATAAAATAAATAATAAAAATATATATAAAATAAATAACTAAATGTATATATATAAATTCGAGCGAGCATCGAGCGAGCGCACCTATGCTCATACTTGGTTCGTTTTACAAATTGAACCGAGCCGCTCGGTTCGTTTTTAAAGCGAGCGACAATCGAACGAGCATTTTCCGGATATTTTTTGAGCGAGTTCCAATTTTGACTAGACAATTTGAAATGAGGAGCTAAAGGAGTCTTAACTGGCTTGCAGTCAGTCATATTATGCTTATCTAGCATCTTTAAAATATAAGCAGACTGAGACAACCTCAAAGTTCTTTCCTTTCTATCCCTAATTATTTCAATCCCTAAGATCTTCCTAGCTTCTCCTAGTTCCTTCATTTCAAATTCCCTCATCAACCTTTTGTTAGTCTTAATGATTTCCTGTTTATCTGTAGCTGCTAATAGCATATCATCTACATACAACAAGAGATATATCATCTGGCCTCGATGATATTCCTTGTAGTATACACAACTATCATATCTACTTCTATAGAAACCTTGAGACACAACATAATCATTAAACCTCATGTACCATTGCTGTCACACCCTGAACTTTCGGGACCGGAGGCGTGTGACGTCATGAGATCATATTCGTGGATACGTAGAACGACCTCTATCAGATTAATATACGTTTGAAAAACCAAGTATGTCATCAAAGTTACAGCGGAAATTATGTTAAGACGACATTATATTACAATACTGAAATAGAAATTGTTTCAGAAATGTTAAGATAGGAAACATGATAAAAGTTAAGTCTTGAAATCGTTTCGACCAAGGATTTAAAATGCAAGTGTTTCATAATTATTTCATGATGATGAATGTGACTATGACTCCAAAATGCATTTGTAAAACAGTTGATGATATACAAGATATTATAATGGTTACTCGTCGTTGCATTGATCTACCTGCACCTTGATTTCAAACACTAATAGATTTACTCACCTATGGTAACTTCCCCCAAGAAATACCAATGACATAGAATAACTGACATGTACCCCATCACTGTAACCGGTGAGTTAGAACTGGAGCGACCAGCTAGGGCAGGGTTGTCAACCCAAAATATATCTATTCACTAGTTATCGTTCGTTACAGGAACTAATTGAAATCAATTGATGGTGAGATTTGTAGAGGGAACGTGAGCTGGGTTTAGACCGTCGTGAGACAGGTTAGTTTTACCCTACTGATGACAGTGTCGCAATAGTAATTCAACCTAGTACGAGAGGAACCGTTGATTCGCACAATTGGTCATCGCGCTTGGTTGAAAAGCCAGTGGCGCGAAGCTACCGTGCGCTGGATTATGACTGAACGCCTCTAAGTCAGAATCCGGGCTAGAAGCGATGCATGTGCCCGTCGCCTGTTTGCCGACCAGCAGTAGGGGCCTCGGCCCCCAAAGGCACGTGTCGTGGGCTAAGCCCGTGCGACGGACGAGTCGTTCGGGCCGCCTTGAAGTACAATTCCCATCAAGCGACGGGTAGAATCCTTTGCAGACGACTTAAATACGTGACGGGGTATTGTAAGTGGCAGAGTGGCCTTGCTGCCACGATCCACTGAGATTCAGCCCTGCGTCGCTCAGATTCGTCCCTCCCCCTCAAACGTCCCTTCCCATTTAAGCTTTTTCCAACGTTTTTTTTCAGGAGGCTACGTTCCTATACTTGTAAAAATCTTCTAAGTGTTGGAAAATTTTTACATACATTCGGGGTGGACACATCTGTAGCACATCGGCTTGCTAATTCGGCTCACATGTGGCCACATTACCTTATGACGACTCATGACATGGTGCCTTGATGTGCACGTTGTCTTATGACGATCAGCCCACGTTGCCTTATGACGGCTTAGTGATCAGGCCATGTTGCCTTGTGACGATCTGGCTAAATCCTAACGTCCGTTCCTGTCACTTGGCTGTTTACGCGGAATGTATATATAGGGAGGCATGGGGTATTATGGCACACCCTAGAGTCCCCATAGGCAGGTGACAGGACACCCCGACAGAGGTTATCCAAAAAAGCTAGCAAGCCAAACGTCATCCGGGCAAGATGCCTTCTATAAAGACACGTGTGCCATGATGCCCTATAAATAATTGATGATCATGCCACACGTCGTCCGGGCAAGATGCCATGTAATATTAAAATGGTCAAAATAACTTAACTAATAGAAGGTTTGAACCCATAAACTTTAAAAAAAATTAATGGTTGGTACAAGACTCTAAGATGCCATGTGGCACCCCGACAAACTAAATAACGGTTACGATGCCCCGTGCCATCGAGCCGACCCGTGTATGGCCCGTTCGACGTTATGACCCGAGAACACCAAGTATCGATCATATACAACCCCCTAGAACAATCCGGGAAGGTTATACCGGGTAAAAGGGATCATGACGTCAAACGGGCCCGAACACGTCCCGGTCAACGTTTTGACCCGAAACGCCCGACTCACGGTTCCAAACCACTCCAAGTACCCTCTGGGGCAACCATGTAAAGTTTCGTGACCATCCGGTGAAGTTTGAGACGTCTACGAGGAATCACGGCCTATAGCGGCCCCGGACACGTCCCGGTCAACTTTTTGACCCGAAAGGCCCGACCCACGATTCCAAACGGCTCCAAGTACCTTAGGGGACATCCCTGTAAAGTTTCGTGACCTTCCGACGAAGTTTGAGCGCGTTTCATGGAATCCCTACCCGTAAGGGGCCGGGGCCCGCCCGAGCCTAGCCCGCGGGCCCGCCCGACCCGGAAACTGAATTTTTTCCTTTGGGTCATCTTGTTTCATGCTCATGAGGCCTCGCCTAAAGTTTCGTGTCAATCCGACTTCGTTTGATGTAGTTTCCACATATTATGATTCTTAAGAAATTTAATGTCTGTTCCTGTCACTTTGCTGTTTACACGGAATGTATATATAGGGGAGGGCATGGGGTCTGGCAGCCCCAGCGCCCAGGAAATCATGTGAGCGACCAAGGCAGCCAAGGTCATCGAGAACCAAGCCCTCCCTAGCCCCATACACGATGAAAAAGCCCCTTGCCTTGGTTTCTCGCACATGAACTCGTGATTTTAGGCTCAGCGATCAGCGATGTTGCACATTATCTCGTGATTTTGCCCAGCGACCAGTGATCTAACACACCGACTCGTGATTTTGGCTTGGTGATGTGCTTGGTTTCAAAAATTATGATTCTTGATAAATTTTAATGTCTGTTCCTGTCACTTTGCTGTTTACGCGGAATGTATATATAGGGGAGGGCATGGGGTCTCACAGGGCCGGTTGCCAAAAATGGTTGCGAGCTACCAAAATGATTTAGGTTTCATATAACCAAGCCCTCCCTGGCCCTATACACGATGAAATAGTCCCTTGGCCTTGGTTTCTCGCACATCGACTCGTGATTATGGCCCAACGATCAGCAACCTTGCACACTTACTAGTGATTTTGGCCAAGCCAAGGGCTGTGAGCGACCAAGGCAGCCCCTCACTGGCCCTGTACACGATGAAACAGCCCCTTGGCCTTGGTTTCCCCACACCGACTCGTGATTATGGCCCAGCGATCAGCAACCTTGCACACCGACTAGTGATTTTGGCCAAGCCAAGGGCTGTGAGCGACCAAGGCAGCCCCTCACTGGCCATGTACACGATGAAACAGCCCCTTGGCCTTGGTTTCCCCACATCGACTCGTGATTATGGCCCAGCGATCAGCAACCTTGCACACCGACTAGTGATTTTGGCCAAGCCAAGGGCTGTGAGCGACCAAGGCAGCCCCTCACTGGCCATGTACACGATGAAACAACCCCTTGGCCTTGGTTTCCCCACATCGACTCGTGATTATGGCCCAGCGATCAGCAACCTTGCACACCGACTAGTGATTTTGGCCAAGCCAAGGGCTGTGAGCGACCAAGGCAGCCCCTCACTGGCCATGTACACGATGAAACAGTCCCTTGGCCTTGGTTTCCCCACATCGACTCGTGATTATGGCCCAGCGATCAGCAACCTTGCACATCGACTAGTGATTTTGGCCAAGCCAAGGGCTGTGAGCTACCAAGACAGCCCCTCACTGGCCATGTACACGATGAAACAGCCCCTTGGCCTTGGTTTCC
>JBCNJP010003012.1:0-12000 GCA_039602395.1 Deinandra increscens subsp. villosa | reverse complement strand
ATTTGGAGGACGATTTTGGACGGGAGAAAGAAGAGAATCAAGAGGAGATCGCTCCGGTTAAGCATTCGGCTTCGATTCGGCTATCCGGTTTCGTTTCTTTTCTAGATTTCTCTTTTGTACTTTACTTAGCACTATGGTTTACTTTCAAGATTTAGACTTTTTGTTTGTTCTTGATTTAATCATGGTCCTAGGCTAAGCACCTAGTGCCGCCTAGGCCGTTATGAATTCTAATTTGTGATTTTGACTTGTTCGGTTTATGATGACTATTGTTGGATTGAATTGCTCTTTAAATTTCTCTGTTTGATTTCAATTGATGCATGTGCGTATTATGATTAGGTTTAGAATTGTTGATTGACCTTGATTTTGCTTGTGGATGTCTTCCGGTTTGGGTAAAGTGACTAATTTGCATGAATGTGTTTATTAGTATGGATTTCTAGTTTAGGGATTCATAAGGTTGATTGATGATTTTCTACTTGATTGTTATATTCTGCTTTTCTTGAAACTTAAAAGGTAATGGACTATTAGGTAATCGGGTTGGTTAATTATTTAGGGTAGCATTGTCTCAAAAGGAAATGTCCTAGGTAGTTAGTTAATCTGTTATTCGAGTCGGTTGCGATTGAATAGAGGTAGTTCCGCTTATCTTAGGTGTGCTTTAGGTATATCCGAGAGTGGCTAGGGTAAGTGAATTGGGAAGGACTTAAAAGGTGAACCAATTGTTCGAATGTTAGAGTAATTAAGTTAGGATGGACTTAAAAGGTGAACTAACTAACCGGTGAGCGTATTCCAATCTAGAGGTATATTATCAGTAACATCCGGAGAGTGATTCGGGGGCTCATAGTATGTTGATAGATTGTGTCATAAGATTCTGGTTCCAACATAGTTGTCATAACCGTTAGAAGTCAATGTCATAGATTAGGAGCTAGGCCTAGGTGGTACTTGTTCTCTCATCTGCAGTTTCCTTAGATTCTCTGTTTCCGTTGATAGTTTCTTTAGTTAGTTAATTTAGTTACTCTTAATTCAAAAACCCAAAATCTCAAATTATTCCTTTATTTCAATCTAGTTGAGTCTTGTAATTAGTGTCCTTAGGGATCGATATCCGGTCTTCTGTAGCTATACTGCCACCGATAGGTACACTTGCCTTAGGTTCGGTCTAGTTTTAGGAGTTTCGGTAAAATTAGGTGTGTCTAGGTCTAGGTTTAGGTCTAGGATATTTTTATAATTTTTAGGTGTAGTTCCGAACACATCAAGTTTTTGGCGCCGCTGCCGGGGACACTTGGCAATGGCAAGATTAACTTAGGTCGTTATTAAGAAATTTTGTGTCTTTTTAGGTTTTCTGTCCCGTCTAGAGTTTTAGATTTCATTCTTGAGTCTAGCGTTTTAGGTTAGTTTTTGGAGTCTAATTATTTTCTTATTTATTTTGTTTTGTATTTTTTTTTAATTTTGTCTTCTGTCATGGCCAAAATTGATCTACAGAGCTTCATCGTTAACCTCCAACAACTCTTGGATGATATGGCTACATGGAGTAGATATGATCCTAGGTTACCTCGAGGCATCGAGGTTGCACAGGAATCTCTTAAGATGATAAAACGACTTCATGAGGAAAATATGCCACGTTGTATGAGCTGCGGTGGACCACACCACTACAATGATTGTCTGGTTCGTGTTGAGATGTGTAGAGAAATTTGTCAAAGGATCTTACGAGAGCGAGAGGAAAGAAAAAGGCGTACGGGGGAGTCATCAAGGACTGTCTTTGAGGAAATCCGATACCAGGAGACGTTAATGGACACTGAAGTCCCACCTCCGGTTAATCAGGGCATCCACTGGATTTGTGATGATGATGAGTGTGATCTGAACCAATGGACAAATGATAGTTCAACGGACGCCACAGAGATTATTGAAAAGGAAGATTCAATAGTGGAGGAGAATGATCCGGAAGATGAATTATTAGAGGATGATGAGGAGGAGCTTCCCAGGAATGATGACGTAGATGATGAGGATACATACCCTTCGGCTCCAGTTTGGGATTGGTCGGAGGAAGAGGATGACATTGTGTGGGATAAGGAGTGTGAGGATGAGATCGCAGCGAGTGCAACTAGTAATGAGGTAGCTGAGGACGGATGTGAGGATGTGCTTCAACAGGGTGATTTGGATGATGTGTTTGAAGCACAAATGGTAGAGATGTTTGGTGAGGAGTGGACGACGATGTCACCAGGAGCGGTAGACGAGGATCGGTTTGACCCGGAGGGTGATTTGAAAAAGCTAGAAGAGATGTTATACGGGGAACCGATCATTGAAAGTGAACACGTCCCAATCGAGGGAGAGTTTTGTGAGGTTAGTGAGGTTCAAGTGCCGAAGCATGAACCGTACTCAATCTCCATTCGGGATGTGCTAAGGTGTGAGGAACTAGAGGCAGGTGATGAGGTTCTAAATGACGTCCCACTTGGTAAGTTAACTAGTGATAAGGATGACCATGTGTTTAGTCCAAGTGTGGGAACGTTAGAGGATGCTAGTTGTAAGAATGACCCGAGGTTGAGCTTTATTGTAATTATTAAGTTAATTCCGGGTAGATTTAAGCATTGGTGGGTCGACTGGTTTTTAGGTATGATTTTTAAAGATTGGTTGGTTAATGCCTTTAGAATTCTAAGCGTTTTGATGATTAGGGCCTTGGTTAGTAAGAACATTAAGGAGAAACCGCCTGATTGTGTTGGTTGAAACTCGGGGAAGCCCGAGTTGTAAATTTATGTAACTTATTTATTTGATTGTGCTTTATTTTGCATTTCGGTTTTGCTCGTTTTGTGGTTGTGTTTTTCAGTGTTTGCAGGAAATTCGGGTGATTCAAGATGATGAAAATTGTCTTGGTAGAGTCCAAGTTCCAAGTGACAAGTTTCAACTTGCTTTATTATTATTTTTTTATTCTTATTTATTTTTATTTTTCATGATTAATCGTGGTTTCGTCGAGTCTTTGTGTTTTGTTTTGTTGCAGGTTCGATGAAATTCGCATTGGGAGGCTCATGGATTACACAGGAGAACCTGCGGACAAGCTCGCCTGTCATTCATCCAAATCACAAATCAGGGGAGTTTGTTCCATTCGTTTTTTTATTATTAACTTTTTTTTTTCTTTTGCATTCTTATTTTCCTCTTTATCGTTCGTGTGCTTTTATTTTTAGTTTAATTTTTTTTTTTAATTTTTTTTTATTCTCATCACACATTGGGGACAATGTGTCGTTTAAGTGTGGGGATGAGAAACTTGCGTCTTGAGTCTTTATTTTATTTGTAGTGTGTCTGAAGAAACTTGCGTCTTGAGTCTTTATTTTATTTGTAGTGTGTCTGAAAAAAAAAAAACTTGAAAAAATTGTTCAAAAATGTCCAAGATTCTTGGCTGCAACTTAAATGGAAAATGATAGGAAACTGGGAATTGATTGTCTAATTTTGTGCTTAAATGTTAATTAATAAATAATTTGGGAAATGTGGTTAAGTATGGTTGAATGGAAAGCATTACTAGTCTATGATATGTCGGTAGGCCCAGCTGACCTAGGAGTAGCTTAAATAGCCTGTGTGTTTATTGTTGTATAAATATGTTAATCAGTCTGCTAGTGGGTTCCCATTTTAGGAGTGATAGGAATACTGAATCTGATGATTAGGAGGAAAGAGACCGCTTTAGGCTAGATACTCTTATGTCCTTAGAATAGTCCAATGAGCATGTAGGTAATAATCTGGTTAATGAATTAGAGTGAAGGGGCAGAATACTCATGTACGAACTAAGGATAGTATCCCGTGGTAAGTACCTCTGATGATGTTCTGGATCTCGCGGGCAAAATACTCACGTATGATTTCGGGGGTAAGACCTTGTGAAAGAGTACCTCTGGTGATGTCCGTTGGTAAGTTAGGTAAAATTAACCAATTATAGTTAAAAAAAAAAAAAGAATAAAAAAATGGAAGAAAAGAAATGATAAGTTAGAGAATAAATGCTCAAGAAGTTACATTCCAATAAATAGTTATTCTTTGGACATCTTAGTATCTGGTTTAAGGGGGGTTGGAGAAAATATAAAATTTAAATCATTATTACCCTTTGCTTTGACTGAATATGATTCGGTAGTAAGTTGAACTTGACCTTTCTTTAGTGGGATCCATAGGTAGACTGAACTTATATCTGGTAATTTCATAAACACATGGGGGCGAAAGAAAAGGTTGTTGGTTGGGTTTAGTCGGATAGAAATATCGGCAATTGTAGTTAGTGTGTTAGTACGTTATGGAATGTGGAATTGTATGGAGGTTTGTTAAATGTAAATGATAAATGCTTAGAAGTCAATTTCCTGGTTGTGATTCCATTGCGGTATTTTTCGAGGACGAAAAAAGAGTAAGTGTGGGGATGTTTGATGTGTGCTAAACACATCCGGTTTTCTCTTGTATTTTGTATAGTATTTGAGTCGGTTTTTCGTCATTTTATTTAGTTTTTAGTTTGTTTTTAATTATTTGAGTCTTATTATGCTATTGAGTCATTTTTATATATTTTGGTGTGAGTTTAGTAATTAAATTGAGTCTTGTGTTTAATTAGGTTAATTGTGATTGAATTGTTCTTAAATTGTTTAAATATATTTGTTGCAGGTTGGTATAATTGCTCAAGGGGATGGTATGACATTTTATTAAAGTTTAAGGGCTAAAGAAGTAAATTATAAAAGTTGAAGGGTCTGGCGCATCAATCATGAAAGCTTGAGATCGAGTGTTGATTTCTAAATGACGTTCATGAAATGTTGCTAATGTTCACGAAATAAAATAAACAAAATTGGTCTCAAACTATCAAAGTCACGTGGACTTTGTTGGGCAGATTTTTGGTGACAACAAGAATTGACAAATTGATTGAGTGAAACTTTAAGTGCTCACGTGAGAACAAGGCAGCAAGGAAAATTTTGAATAAAATAAAAGTGTAGAGTGAATTTAGGTTGCGAATAAAGGATCTGGGTTGCAATTTTATTGGATATTTTTATGTGGGCTGCGCAAAATAAAGTAAAGGGACGGAAGTCAACAATTTTTATTAGGTCTCACAATATTTTTGGAGAATAAATACTGGCGGCAAACTTGGAATTAAAAAAGGCTTGCGGACGGCAGAAAGGAGAGAGTCGACATCAACAAACTTGCAGCCGACTCTAGAGAATTTGGAGGACGATTTTGGACGGGAGAAAGAAGAGAATCAAGAGGAGATCGCTCCGGTTAAGCATTCGGCTTCGATTCGGCTATCCGGTTTCGTTTCTTTTCTAGATTTCTCTTTTGTACTTTACTTAGCACTATGGTTTACTTTCAAGATTTAGACTTTTTGTTTGTTCTTGATTTAATCATGGTCCTAGGCTAAGCACCTAGTGCCGCCTAGGCCGTTATGAATTCTAATTTGTGATTTTGACTTGTTCGGTTTATGATGACTATTGTTGGATTGAATTGCTCTTTAAATTTCTCTGTTTGATTTCAATTGATGCATGTGCGTATTATGATTAGGTTTAGAATTGTTGATTGACCTTGATTTTGCTTGCGGATGTCTTCCGGTTTGGGTAAAGTGACTAATTTGCATGAATGTGTTTATTAGTATGGATTGCTAGTTTAGGGATTCATAAGGTTGATTGATGATTTTCTACTTGATTGTTATATTCTGCTTTTCTTGAAACTTAAAAGGTAATGGACTATTGGGTAATCGGGTTGGTTAATTATTTAGGGTAGCATTGTCTCAAAAGGAAATGTCCTAGGTAGTTAGTTAATCTGTTATTCGAGTCGGTTGCGATTGAATAGAGGTAGTTCCGCTTATCTTAGGTGTGCTTTAGGTATATCCGAGAGTGGCTAGGGTAAGTGAATTGGGAAGGACTTAAAAGGTGAACCAATTGTTCGAATGTTAGAGTAATTAAGTTAGGATGGACTTAAAAGGTGAACTAACTAACCGGTGAGCGTATTCCAATCTAGAGGTATATTATCAGTAACATCCGGAGAGTGATTCGGGGGCTCATAGTATGTTGATAGATTGTGTCATAAGATTCTGGTTCCAACATAGTTGTCATAACCGTTAGAAGTCAATGTCATAGATTAGGAGCTAGGCCTAGGTGGTACTTGTTCTCTCATCTGCAGTTTCCTTAGATTCTCTGTTTTCGTTGATAGTTTCTTTAGTTAGTTAATTTAGTTACTCTTAATTCAAAAACCCAAAATCTCAAATTATTCCTTTATTTCAATCTAGTTGAGTCTTGTAATTAGTGTCCTTAGGGTTCGATATCCGGTCTTCTGTAGCTATACTGCCACCGATAGGTACACTTGCCTTAGGTTCGGTCTAGTTTTAGGAGTTTCGGTAAAATTAGGTGTGTCTAGGTCTAGGTTTAGGTCTAGGATATTATTAGTTATTTTTAGGTATAGTTCCGAACACATCAAGTTTTTGGCGCCGTTGCCGGGGACACTTGGCAATAGCAAGATTAACTTAGGTCGTTATTAGGAAATTTTGAGTCTTTTTTAGGTTTTTCGTGTCTAGAGTCTTTAGGATTTCCTTTCTCGAGTCTAGAATTTTCTTAGGTTTATTTTCTTTGCGTCTAGAGTTTTAGGTTTCATTCTTAGTCTAGAGTTTTAGGTTAGTTTTTAGTCTAATTATTTTCTTATTTATTTTGTTTTGTATTTTGTTTTATTTTGTCTTTCTCGTCATGGCCACAATTGATCTACAAAGCTTCATCGTTAACCTCCAACAACTCTTGGATGATATGGCTACATGGAGTAGATATGATCCTAGGTTACCTCGAGGCATCGAGGTTGCACAGGAATCTCTTAAGTATGATAAAACGACTTCATGAGGAAAACATGCCACGTTGTATGAGCTGCGGTGGACCACACCACTACAATGATTGTCTGGTTCGTGTTGAGATGTGTAGAGAAATTTGTCAAAGGATCTTACGAGAGCGAGAGGAAAGAAAAAGGCGTACGGGGGAGTCATCAAGGACTGTATTTGAGGAAATCCGATATCAGGAGACGTTAATGGACACTGAAGTCCCACCTCCGGTTAATCAGGGTATCCAATGGATTTGTGATGATGATGAATATGATCTGAACCAATGGACAAATAATAGTTCAACGGACGCCACAGAGATTATTGAAAAGGAAGATTCAATAGTGGAGGAGAATGATCCGGAAGATGAATTATTAGAGGATGATGAGGAGGAGCTTCCCAGGAATGATGACATAGATGATGAGGATACATACCCTTCGGCTCCAGTTTGGGATTGGTCGGAGGAAGAGGACAACATTGTGTGGGATGAAGAGTGTGAGGATGAGATCGCAGCGAGTGCAACTAGTAATGAGGTAGCTGAGGACGGATGTGAGGAGGTGCTTCAAAAGGGTGATTCAAATGATTTATTTGAAGCAGCAAATGGTAGAAATGTTTGGTGAGGAGTGGACGACGATGTCACCAGGAGCGGTAGATGAGGATCGGTTTGACCCGGAGGGTGATTTGCAAAAGCTAGAAGAGATGTTGTACGGGGAGCCGACCATTGAGAGTGAACACGTCCCAATCGAGGGAGAGTTTTGTGAGGTTAGTGAGGCTCAAGCACCGAAGCATGAACCGTACTCAATCTCCATTCGGGACGTGCTAAGGTGTGAGGAACCGGTAGTTGAAGGAAGGTGATGAGGTTCTAGAAGACGTCCCACTTGGTAGGTTAACTAGTGATAAGGATGACCATGTGTTTAGTCCAAGTGTGGGGACGTTAGAGGAAGTAGGTTGTAAGAATGACCCGAGGTTGAGCTTTATTGTAATTATTAAGTTAATTCCGGGTAGATTTAAGCATTGGTGGGTCGACTGGTTTTTAGGTATGATTTTTAAAGATTGGTTGGTTAATGCCTTTAGATTTCTAAGCGTTTTGATGATTAGGGCCTTGGTTAGTAAGAACATTAAGGAGAAACCGCCTGATTGTGTTGGTTGAAACTCGGGGAAGCCCGAGTTGTAAATTTATGTAACTTATTTATTTGATTGTGCTTTATTTTGCATTTCGGTTTTGCTCGTTTTGTGTTTTGTGTTTTTCAGTGTTTGCAGGAAATTCGGGTGATTCAAGATGATGAAATTGTGTTGGAAGAGTCCAAGTTCCAAGTGAACACGTTTCAACTTGCTTTTTTATTATTTTTTTATTCTTATTTATTTTTATTTTTCGTGATTAATCGTGGTTTCGTCGAGTCGTTTGTGTTGTTTGTTTTTGTTTTGCAGGTTCGATGAAATTCGCATTGGGATGCTCATGAGATTACAATGGAGAACCTGCGGTACCAAGCTCGCCTGTCATTCATCCAAATCACAAATCAGGGGAGTTTGTTCCATTCGTTTTTTTTATTATTATTTTTTTTTCTTTTGCATTCTTATTTTCCTCTTTATCGTTCGTGTGCTTTTATTTTTAGTTTTGTTTTTTTTTATTTTATTCTCATCACACATTGGGGACAATGTGTGATGAGAATAAAATAAAAAAAAACAAAACTAAAAATAAAAGCACACGAACGATAAAGAGGAAAATAAGAATGCAAAAGAAAAAAAATAATAATAATAAGCAAAAGAAAACGCATGGGCCTAGAAAATTGAAAGAAACGTTGAAGTTTCTTTATTGTAGGTCTGTGAGTATGCATGGGAAAGGCGCGTGGCCCACCTGGCTGTCAAGAAAGCCGTTGATGGCATTTCACTGGAGCCTTCTGATTGGTCAGCCTCCTCACTACATGGATCACTAATTCCTAGCGAACTTGATTTGTTCCTAGCGAACTTGATTTGTTCCTAGCGAACTTAAACTGTTCCTAGCGTACTTAAGTTGTGCTTAGCGTACTTGTTAGCGGACTTGTTTGTGTCTAGCGAACTTGTTAGCGGACTTGTTAATGCTTAGCGTACTTCTTAGCGAACTTGTTTAATTCTTAGCGTACTTCTTTATATGCTTAGCGTACTTCATATTCTGTTAGAATATTTTGCTGAATTCTAGGCAATGATTGGTTGTTGTCAAACATTCTATTTGTCCCAGGCTCTCTTGTAGTATAAATACCAAAGTGAAAACCCTAATACGTGTTCCTCCTGGTCATTTCTACAAGAGAGCCTTTGTGTGTGTGTTCTTGGTGTATTTTGTGTGTGTTCTTGAGCTTTAGAGATCTATGGGGTGAAATCAACCAAGATTGATCATCACACTTGTTTTCCGCACCTGTGTGATGAATCAAATGAGAACATTGTGCTCAAATCAGGTCCTAACAATTGGTATCAGAGCGGGTACCGATCAGATTCATCTCACCGTGAATCTGGTCACTCGAATCTGTGATTTTGAGCTTGAATGGTGAAGATGAGAAAACTTATTTTTTAGAGACTTTTTTTCTATTTTTTCTTCAATTCTGGATGGATTCTGATGATATGGATGATGGATTCGTGTTCTGGAGTTCATTTAGATGTGATTCTATCTTCTACTTGTTCAAATCTGTTGGAAAATTGAAGATCCGAGCTCATTTTTTCGGAACTTTTGGGGTTTTCCCGTATTTGGGGTTTTTGAAGATTTTGGAGCTTGATTCTTCATTTTCTGGGCATTTCTTCATGGATTTGGATGATATGAGGTATGAGTCTCAGTGGAAAACGCGTTCCGGATCCATTGGAAGCATCCGTTTCGTCTGAATCTCAACTGTTTGGGCAGATCTGGAAAAACACACACTGACGGTGTAAGTGTGTGTTCTTCGTGTTCTTGAAGATTTGCAGAATTTTGGAGACTGTTTTGATCCGATTAGCTGCTGTTTATGGGTTGGTGGTGGCCACAATAATCTCGTGAATGGTTTAGCTTCATATTTCGTGCATCATTACGGGTTTTCCTTACGGTTTTGGGCAGATTCAAGTTAACAAGTAAGTTCTTCGTGTTCATCGAGTTTTCCAGAATTGTTCATCAGTTTTGAAGTTATGAAGATTGCCTTAGCGGACTTGTTCAAGTCTTAGCGGACTTGTTCTCCTCTTAGCGAACTTCATCAGTTTTTAGCGGACTTGAAGCTTGTCTTAGCGTACTTGTTCTGTGCTTAGCGAACTTGAGTCCTTAGCGGACTTCAGAGGTGCCTTAGCGGACTTCTGGAAAGCTTAGCGTACTTGTTTGCTTAGCGGACTTGTTTCTGGGTTTTCGTTCAAGACTTTTTCGACGGATTCTGAGACTACAGGGTCGTAGAGCATGATCTCACGAGTCCAACGAGCTAAAATTCGAAGATTTTCGTTGAGTATTATGAGAGATACGGGTGAAATACGGTTTTCCGATGTGGGTGTCGATTTTCCGGCGAGTTTAGGGTTTCTCAGGGTGGTCGGACGAATTTTTTAAGGTGATGATGACGTGGCGTTGGCCGATTGGTCTAGAGGGAATGTCCTTTTCTCTCTCCTCAGTCAAACCCTGCCTCTTTCCCTTTTGTTGTCGCCATCCTATTGGTGGACAGAATTCTCGTGGACCCCACTGGAACAAAGATGTCGCAGGTTTTAATTGTGTGTTGACTTCTCATTGGCTGCACAAAAGAAAACGCATGGGCCTAGAAAATTGAAAGAAACGTTGAAGTTTCTTTATTGTAGGTCTGTGAGTATGCATGGGAAAGGCGCGTGGCCCACCTGGCTGTCAAGAAAGCCGTTGATGGCATTTCACTGGAGCCTTCTGATTGGTCAGCCTCCTCACTACATGGATCACTAATTCCTAGCGAACTTGATTTGTTCCTAGCGAACTTGATTTGTTCCTAGCGAACTTAAACTGTTCCTAGCGTACTTAAGTTGTGCTTAGCGTACTTGTTAGCGGACTTGTTTGTGTCTAGCGAACTTGTTAGCGGACTTGTTAATGCTTAGCGTACTTCTTAGCGAACTTGTTTAATTCTTAGCGTACTTCTTTATATGCTTAGCGTACTTCATATTCTGTTAGAATATTTTGCTGAATTCTAGGCAATGATTGGTTGTTGTCAAACATTCTATTTGTCCCAGGCTCTCTTGTAGTATAAATACCAAAGTGAAAACCCTAATACGTGTTCCTCCTGGTCATTTCTACAAGAGAGCCTTTGTGTGTGTGTTCTTGGTGTATTTTGTGTGTGTTCTTGAGCTTTAGAGATCTATGGGGTGAAATCAACCAAGATTGATCATCACACTTGTTTTCCGCACCTGTGTGATGAATCAAATGAGAACATTGTGCTCAAATCAGGTCCTAACAATTGGTATCAGAGCGGGTACCGATCAGATTCATCTCACCGTGAATCTGGTCACTCGAATCTGTGATTTTGAGCTTGAATGGTGAAGATGAGAAAACTTATTTTTTAGAGACTTTTTTTCTATTTTTTCTTCAATTCTGGATGGATTCTGATGATATGGATGATGGATTCGTGTTCTGGAGTTCATTTAGATGTGATTCTATCTTCTACTTGTTCAAATCTGTTGGAAAATTGAAGATCCGAGCTCATTTTTTCGGAACTTTTGGGGTTTTCCCGTATTTGGGGTTTTTGAAGATTTTGGAGCTTGATTCTTCATTTTCTGGGCATTTCTTCATGGATTTGGATGATATGAGGTATGAGTCTCAGTGGAAAACGCGTTCCGGATCCATTGGAAGCATCCGTTTCGTCTGAATCTCAACTGTTTGGGCAGATCTGGAAAAACACACACTGACGGTGTAAGTGTGTGTTCTTCGTGTTCTTGAAGATTTGTAGAATTTTGGAGACTGTTTTGATCCGATTAGCTGCTGTTTATGGGTTGGTGGTGGCCACAATAATCTCGTGAATGGTTTAGCTTCATATTTCGTGCATCATTACGGGTTTTCCTTACGGTTTTGGGCAGATTCAAGTTAACAAGTAAGTTCTTCGTGTTCATCGAGTTTTCCAGAATTGTTCATCAGTTTTGAAGTTATGAAGATTGCCTTAGCGGACTTGTTCAAGTCTTAGCGGACTTGTTCTCCTCTTAGCGAACTTCATCAGTTTTTAGCGGACTTGAAGCTTGTCTTAGCGTACTTGTTCTGTGCTTAGCGAACTTGAGTCCTTAGCGGACTTCAGAGG
>JBCNJP010003010.1:0-58462 GCA_039602395.1 Deinandra increscens subsp. villosa | reverse complement strand
TTTCGTCTTGTAAACTACAAGATCCCTCCACCCGGATCCCCGATCATTATCTGTTACACTAAGATTGTTTGCAGGAAATACAAAAAGAGCAATCGACAGGGTTCCGACTGATGTATGGGGAAGACAACAAATTGGAGTTATTTATGGGGAAATCACATGAGAAGTTGCGTTGTTATCAAATCAGGAGCTAACGAGTCACCTTCGTAATTATTCCAAGGGATGACGTTGAGTTTGAATTTTTACAGTCGTCTTCTTGGTCGACAACTGTTAAAATTCAGGGGCAATTGTTAGGGCTGATAATCCGGGATCCTGGCCGGAAGCTCAAATGGTTCAATATCCTTACGCAAGTTCAGGATACTGGCAGGTTCGAGCATCCTGAATTACAGTTATCAACTAACCCGTTTGTTTTTCCCATGTGTCTTATTAATTGCAGGGTCAAAGAAACGTGTAGACAAGCCTAAAGACTCGGATAAATGATATAGAACGTGGACTAAGTGGTCCACAACGTTCATATTGGCTTAGTTGGGAGAATCCCTAAAATATAGGACAGTTGGTTATATTATTTCAGGATGCTCGCCAGAAGCTCAAAGGATCCTGAACTACAGTTATCGATTAACCGTTACAATTGCCCACGTGTCTTAATTGATTACAGGTATTAAGGGACGTGTAAATGATGGCTAAAGACTCGCTCAAGGCTTTATGGGACGTGTTGTAACTGACTCCAACGTTCACAAAGACTTGAAGACTCAATCCCTAGTTTTTAGCCTAGTTAGTTAATGTATTTTTTACTATTTAAACGAGCTCTAGGTCATTCATTCAGGGGGACACACACAACACACGATACTCGCTATCAAAACTCTCTGTAACACTTAGAATACGAGCTCATTTCATCTGTACTAAATACTTTCATCATATAAAAGTTTTAGGAGGCAGGTACTTTGAACCGGATCCCGAGGTTTTTTGCTAGGCTCCTTAAGGATACTCAAGGATTCCTGGATTTTCCCTCGTTACATCCTCGTGTCAATCTCCAAATTTACATTTCCATCTTTATTTACGTCAAACATGCTACCTTACTTACAAAGTTTGATCAACTAATTGCTTAGGCAGTTTTTGACCAAAACAATCACTACTTTCCATACCCGTCACATCTTCCACCACACCATCAACTAACTCGGGTGGTGGATCCTTTTTGTATTCCCTCCCACTTCTCAAAGCACTTACTTGATTAATTTGAACATTTCTAGTCTGCCACTTCGGTGGCAAGTTGACCCATTTGAGTGGTCAAAGAATGGATGGCTTTATCACGTACCTCATCTTTCTGAAGCCTTTCGTCATCCATTTGATTCCTCTTGTGCATTTCTTGTTGCATTATCTTGAGGATATCCATTACTTCGTTCCCACTTGCATTTGAAGGCCCTGATGATCCACCTTGCTCATTATTTGGTTGGTATTGCCTTTGGTACTCTTGATTGTTACCTCCTCGGAAATTACCTTGATTTGCATAAGGTTGTCGAGGTGCCATGTTTGATTGATTGGTTCCTTGAAAGTTAGGATTGGCTTGATTCGTCGGGTTACCATACCGAAAATTTGGGTGATTTCTTAACCCCGGATGGTAGGTGTTTGAATTCATGTTGTAATTCCTACCACCCCCGCTTTGTCCTTGAACTTGATTGACCTCTTCAAACTGTTCCAGCAAACTTGGACATTGATTAGTAGCATGGCCCAATTCATTACAACTTGCACATACCTCATATGGTTGAGTTGAAGTTTGAACACCACTATCAGCTACGGCTTGCACATGTTGTCTACCAATGGCGTGCCTTGTTCTCCTGGAAGATTGTGCCTTCCTCTTTGATGTTACCGCCATCTGTTCTAAATATGCCCAATCATCTTGCCCATAATTCGTACCAAACGTGCCATTTGAGATGGACATCAAATCTCTAGCATCCTCGGGCGTCAACCCCTCATGGAATGCATTTAGCAAATCCCATAGATCAATCCCATGGTGCGGGCAGTTCTTCAACATCAAGTTGAATCTCTCAAAGGCCTCATGAAAAAGCTCACCTTGTTGTTGTTGGAAATTTCTCAAGTTCCTTCTAGCATCACTTGTCTTCTGATTTGTGTAGAACTCATCCAAAAACCTTTGTTGCATTTCAGCCCATGTATAAATGGATGCGGATGGCAATGTGTGAAACCATCTCTTGGCCCTATTCTCAAGTGAAAATTGAAAAAACACCAACTTGACTGCGTCGGGCGAAAAACCTTGCCCTCTAATGGTGTTGCATATAGAATCATATGCCTCAAGGTGAAAGTAAGGCTCCTCCGTTGCCAACCCATGAAACTTGGGTAGACTTTGTAATGAATTGGTCCTTACCTCAAATGTTCGACCTTCCCGATTTTGAGGAATTACCACCGGTGATGGGTTGTTTGTTATGATGGGTCTGAAATGTGATTCAGTTCCTCTATCCGCATCACGGTTATGCCTTCTTGGAACTGCAATTGGTACTCCTTGTGGTGGCCCTTGCGGTGGCGGCGGGCCTTGTAGAGGACCTTGAGGTGGAATCTGTGGTGGCACCCTTTGTTGAGGTGCTTGCCTTTGGGCTGGAGGTGGCTGCTGTCTTAGCACAACCGGGGGTCTCATATACCTCTGTTGAAATTGACCGACCGGTGGTCTTTGATAAAATGCAATTTCTTCTTGAGTGAATCCTTGATTCACATTGCCCTCTACTTCGTATTCCTCTTCATAATCTTCGTACCTGCCTTCATAACCATCAACATATCCCTCATATTGTCCCTCCACAAACGGTATACGTGTATGTTGTTGAAATCTTAGTTGACCTTGTTGTTGGGGTCCCGGATTTGTAAAAACTGGTGGATGGTTTGAGGTGGTATGGGTTATAGGTGGGTTTTGCTGAAATAATGGTTGTTGACTTTGTTGGAATGATTGCCCATAAGATGGGTAAAATTGGGCAAAGGATGGAATGCCCGAATAAGATGCAAAACTGGATGGGTTTGATTCAGGCAAACTTGTTGAAGTGGTGGTACTAGATGTGAGTATAGTGGACGGAGAAGGGATTGAAGTAGGTGGTGGTATATATTGATCCAAAGGTGAGACTAATGTGTCCACCGGTTTCTTTCTCGGTTCACTTTGTGTTTCCATTTTCTTGCTTTGTGTACTCGGTGATCCAACAACCTTGTTTTCCCGATGTAAGATTCGGTTCCTCCTGAATGTCCTTTCGATTTCTGGATCGAATAGTAGTGGTGATGACGATTGTGACTTCCTAGTACGCATGCACCTGTGGGTACCTGCACACTAACACAACCCGGCGTAAAACTGACAAATAAACAAACAATTACTACTAAAGGACACACATTGCGCACTTCTCCCCGGCAACGGCACCAAAATTTGACGTGAAGTCGAAGTCTCACGCAAAGATAAACCCAAAAACACTAAATAGATAGCGGTAGGCGGGTGTCGAACATAGGGAGAATGTGGAATGTGTGTTACCTTGTACTTTATAATTAATTAAAATGACTTGATTAAAAAGATCAATCACAGTTTATTTGATGTGTTGATTTGAAAAACTAAAGTAAATTTTAGAAAATTATAAGTTGCGATTAATGAGAAACAAGGTGATCCTCTCAGAGTTCAGGTTTTCATGTAAACAACAGATATCAGTGTTCTTACTGGAAAGAAACACATAGACATGTTTCACGTATATATAATCACGTGTGATAAAAGGGGACTAAGTACTCGGGTTGCTAACGCGAGGTTGTCACCCGATGATCACCCAACAAATGTCAACCCAATTCCCTACCCACTAAATCTCAATTGCCAACGGCACCAAGAATGTATGGTTGAAGAACAAGATCACACAATCGTTAAATGTTTACAAGCAATTGCATAAACACCATAGTAAATTAAAACAACGAGTGTTCGAATCACTATTCCAGAAATACAAGAACACAAAATATCATTGTTTACAATCAAACCTTAAATCCAAGAGGAACACAAGAAAATTAGCCAATCATGCTTTTGATGGATGAAAACTTGTTGAATCAGCAATCCTCTGATGTTTTGTAATGATCTCGATGTTAAGAAGCCTCTAACAATTGATTTCTGCTCTCCAAAATCGTCCCCTAGGGTTCCTGGTTCGTACCCCCTATTCTCTCTGTCAAAAGATAATGAAAAACTCTCCAAATTCGTGTTTTAACCAAAATTGCCGACTGCTGATCTGCTACCAAACCGTAAGCTACGGCTACCAAACCGTAAGCTACGGTTTGGGCGTAAGCTACGGTTTGAAGGGGCTGGGCGACGGTTTGCATTTTTGTGTTGCTGCCTCCACCGTAAGCTACGGTTTAAACTGTAGGCTACGGTTCAGCCGATTCCAAGACTTCAAGTTTTCCATTCTTTTGACACTTCTTGCTCAACCTATTGACCCGGGCCCTCATATGCTTCCGTATTTAACTCCTTTAAGCACCTGTAACCTGCAAACACTCGAGAAACCGCAATCATCCAAAATCATAACAATTACTATTATAACTACCTTAACCACCCGCATTTATCATTATTAACTACTAAAATACGGTGCAACCGTCATCTACCCAAACTTTATATCTAACAATCTCCCCCTTAATTATAGTATAGTTGTAGCACCTTTCTCTGATCTTTATGAACTTTTAAACAACAACATTCAAACATCATCATATGCCAGCGGTCCAATGGACTTTCACATACTAATGTGCCTAAACATTATCGTTCAAAATTTCAATTTTAAAAATCACTTAGTCTGTGTTCCTTCACACCCAACATGCTTCTCATTTCCAAAAATCTGCTCCTATTTAAAGCCTTAGTGAGAACATCTGCACGCTGCTTTTCACTGCATATAAAGTCAACAATCACTTAACCCCTCTCTATGCATTCACGTATGAAGTGGAACCTGAGGTTTATGTGTTTTGAACGCCCGTGAAAGACCGGGTTTCTCATTAGAGCAATTGCTGATTAGTTATCCACCATTAGCTTCACTTTCCCTTGCTCTTTTCCTGTTAGTTCAGAAACCAACCCAGCAAGCCACAATGCCTGACATGCTGCTATTGTGGCCGCCATGAATTCGGCTTCACAACTACTCAAAGCCACCGTCTTTTGCTTCTGAGACTGCCAAGTTACAGCAGCATTATTCAGATAGAAAACATGACCCGATACACTTTTCCCATCATCATTATCCACCATGTGACTGCTGTCACTAAACCTAATCAGACCTGTATTCTCACCAGATTTTTTGTAACATAAACCATAAGAAGTAGTCCCTTTAACATATCTAATGATATGTTTAACAACTTTCATATGAGCTTCCCTGGGTTGTTGCATAAACCGGCTTACATAGCCAACTGCATAGTTTATATCCGGCCTAGACTGAGTGAGGTATCTTAGAGACCCAACAAGCTTTCTATAGAGAGAAGCATCAACTTCAGCTCCCCCTTCATCTCTGCATAGATTCAATCCTGGTTCCATTGGGATTCTTGTTTCATTTCCATTCTCCAAACCTGCCAACTTGACAATTTTCTCAGCATAAGCCTTTTGAGTTATGATAGTACCCATCCTAGTTTAAGTCACTTCAATGCCAAGATAGTACTTAAACAGCCCTAAATCTGTCATCTCAAATTTTTCTTTCATTTTTCTCTTTGACTCCATAATTTCTTCACTACTATTCCCTGTCACCAATAGGTCATCAACATAAACTCCAACTATGAGTTGTGTTTTACCTTTTATTTTTGTGTACACCGCTTGTTCTGTTTTACACCTTGTGAACCCAAGATCCTTAAGCCCTTGTAGAGTTTAACATTCTAGGCCCTGGGAACCTATTTTAGCCCATATAGGGCTTTGTTGAGTTTATACACCAAGTGTTCAGATCCTTCCGTCTCAAAACCATGTGGTTGTTTGACAAACACTGTATCTTACAGCTCACCATTGAGGAAGGCTGCCTTGACATCAAGGTGAAATACCTCCCAACCTTCCATAGCAGCCATGGCAAGTATAACCCTTATAGTTTCCACCCTTGCAACTGGGGCAAATGCTTCATCAAAATCCACTCCTATTTGCTGCACATAACCCTTGGCTACCAGCCTTGCCTTGTGCTTAGTCACATTACCCTGAGCATCTCTTTTAATTTTAAACAGCCACTTTAGGCCTATTGGTTTTACTCCCTTTGGACAGTTGACCAGGTTCCATGTGTTATTTCTCACAATTGCATCAAGCTCTTCCTTCATAGCCTTTTGCCATTGTTTACTACCTTTTGCTTCATCAAAGGTAATGAGTTCATCTTCTTGTGACAGCAGCAGCTCATCCCCTTGTTCTTCCTGCCTACTACTTGACCCAAACCTGGAATCAAGCACATAATCTTTTAAACGTATAGGAGTTTTAGGGACCCTATCAGATTTTCTTACAGTAATTTGCTGATGACTAGAAATAGGCTGATTTGTTGAATCATCATGCTCTTCTAGTTCTGAATCTTCTAACTCATTTTGTGAGTTGTGATGGTCTGATTCATAATCTGAACTTTCCCATTCTACCCCTGGTGTATTAGTTTGAGGGACTTCACTTGATGGTTGATTAGTCCTCCAATCCCATCTCTTGTTTTCCTCAAACACTATATCCCTACTGACCACCACTCTTTCAGCCACTGGATCATACATCCTGCTGGCCTTTGTTCCCTTTTGAACTTCCAAATAAATCATGGGTGTGCTTCTGTCATCCAGTTTCTTCAACCCTGGTTTCACTGTCTTAACATGCCCTATACAACCAAAAATTTTCAAGTGTTGGACTTTAGGCTTCTTTCCTTTCAGTACCTCATAAGGTGTTGTATTCCCTGGTAATGATTTCGTTAGCAATCTATTCAATAAGTAGACTGAATGGGTGACTGCTTCAGCCCATAACTCATGATTTATAGCCTTCCCTTTCATAATGCATCTTGTCATATTCATCACTGACATGTTCCTTCTCTCTACCCCTCCATTTTGTTGCGGGGAATATGGGGCAATTAGCATTCTGTTTATCCCATTTTCAACACAAAACTTGGTGAACTCAGCTGATGTGAACTCCCCTCCTCTGTCTGATCTAAGGGATTTTATCTTTCTTGTGTTTGATAGCCCTTTCTCCTTTAGAAGAATTTGGTTCAGGCCTGCCACCTTTCTCCTTTAGAAGAATCTCTCTCTCTGATCTAAGGGATTTTATCTTCTTACCCAAGGAGCCTTCCACTTCTGTTTTAAACTCTTGGAACATATGGAATGCTTGATCCTTGGAGCTGAGCATATATACCCACATGAATCTGCTGTAGTCATCAACTATTAACATGAAATACCTATTACCCCTTCTTGTGGTTGGGGTAATTGGTCCACACAAGTCAATTGACACCAATTAAAGGGGTGTTTTAGCCTGGAACTGAGTCTCAGCAGGAAAGCTCTTTCTGACCTGCTTGCCTGCCAAACATATCTCACATATTCCTATTTTTTCTTCAAGCACAGGTAGCCCTTCCACCATTTTCTTCTTGGACATGTCTTGTAGATACTGGAAATTGGCATGACCAAATCTCCCATGCCATACCTAACTCTCATCTTCCAAATTGGCATGAAAACACTTAGCTGGGATAGATTTCAGAGTTGCTTTGTACAGCCTATTGTGGGTTCTCCTGATCTTGATCAAGAGGTTTCCATTCCTTTCATACAACCAAAGGAATTGATTCTTCATTATTACTTCACAACCCCCCTCAGTTTCTTGCCCAAGACTCAAAATATTGGTCCTTAAATGAGGTATGTAGTAGACATTTGACAAAACCCTTTGTTGTCCTGACTTTCCTTCTAATACTACAGACCCTTTGCCTTTTATTTGAACATTAGACCCATCCCCAAACTTTACATTTCCACATATTTTAGTATCCAACACAGAGAAATTGACCTTATTACCTGACATATGGTTAGAAGCACCATTGTCAAGGTACCAGATTTCTTCATGTTGGATTTCTTTTTCATATTTGGATGGGAAAAACTTTAGTTCATTGAGATTTACCTCATTCCCTTCAATAGATTCCTAGGAGACCATTAACAGTTGGGGTTCCTCTTCTGATACATCAGCTATATGGGCTTCTTGATCTCTAACTCTTGTCTTGCATTCACTGGCATAATGGCCAAAATGGTCACATTTAAAACACTTTATCTTGGATTTATCTTTCTTGTGTTTGATAGCCCTTTCTCCTTTAGAAGAATTTGGTTCAGGCCTGCCACCATTTCTTCCTTCCTTTGTGAACTTGCCATTCTTGTCCCACTTCTTCTTGTTCCTGGAGTCTTTGTTCTTGGCTTGCCATTGTGAATATGTCAACAGGAGTTGCTCCTATTTTGAAACTGCTGACACCTTCTTTGAATTGGTTCTTTCTTCGAAAGCTTTTAGTCTACCTATGGCCTCTTGAATAACCATATTGTCTAAATCCACAAATTGCTCTATAGAAGCAACAATGTGGATGAATTTTTCGGGTACTGAATCCAAGAACTTCCTCACCAGTGTGCTATCTGTAATCCTTTCTCCTAAATTAGCAGATTTTGTGGCTATTGCAAGGAGTCTTCCTGTATACTCATCCACAGTCTCCGTGTCCTTCATTTGAAGAGAATCAAACTCTGCCTTCAGAGTTTGTAGCCTCGCCTTTTTAACCCTTTCTTGACCCACATATCTGGTTTTAATGGACTCCCAGATTTCTTTGGCCGATTCAAGGTTAGCGACTTGCAGGATAATGTCCTCAGGGAAAGCCTGAAGTAGATAGGCTATAGCGGCACTGTTTTTCCTTGCATTAACAGCCGCTCCTTTCGCCGGTTGTACCGTTTCCCAAAGGGCGTGAACATTGAAGATGGCGTTCAATTTCACGGCCCATACCGAGTAATTCGTGGGAGTAAGAATTGGTACCTGCAATGGGATGGTTGTGAACCCGTTGTTTTTGTTGTTTCGATTTCCACCTCCTCCTCTGTCCGCCATTACTGGTAAGCGAGTTGTGTGAGGTGAATGTCGAGGAGATCTTCTTGGCGAGGAGATTAATCGGTGAATTTTGCACCGTCGGCAAAGAGGATCAGCGATCCCCTTTTGTGACTAAATCGAAGAACCAAAATCGATTCAATTGAGATCAATGATCAATCGAATTGGCTCTGATACCAATTGAAGTAATCAATTGAATCAAACCAAACAAGAACAATAAATTAGATCAGAGAGAGATTCTTATTGAACGATAAACGATTACAACTGATTAAAGAGATTAGCTACCATTTAAACTACCGTTAGCCTCTAACAAACTTATTATAATTACACAAAGACCCCTCCAACTATCTAGAATTATTTATTATCTACCCAAACTTTATATCTAACATGTGGTTCTGTTATTACTCACATTTCTCTTATATTCTCACATTTATTTTTAACAACTGTATGTGCAACATTTGTTTGTTTTTTGAACCATGACTACTTATATATTTGAATTTCTGACTTGAGAAAGAACTATGGAATAGTAGTAAAAAATTAGTAACTATTTAGTTATTTTTTAAAATTTTAAGCTATGCTTTAACTAATTTAAGTAATTGGCTGAATTCAAGTTATGCTTTCTTCTTCGGTCAAACACTTGCGAAATGAAAGATTGGTGAGACGTGGCATGCGGCATGAGTGCGGGACCACCAGCTAGAGGGTGCGGTGGCGGTGAGGCCACATATGCGGCTGTTCACACCCATCTAGTTAGCTAATATGGAAATGATTCAAATAAACTTACAACCTTCTTAATTCTTGTATTCAAAGCTTTAGATTAGTTTAGCCTTAATATTGTTTCTGTTATCATAAGTTAACAATGATCATAAGAAATTCCTACTTATAATTTTATGAAATTTGTAATACAAAGCTGAAATAACATGGGACTTTCAGATTATAAGAAATCCTCTTTGTTAGTGTTTTTAAAGTTAAGTAGAAGTTGGATGTATTTCTGCTTCTAACCTAGGGCTCTTTGGCACCAAACACTGACAACTCAACTGTAGAGAGCACTTAACCCTCTTTGTTATTGTTGGTAGTAGAAGGTAACCGGAAACAGCCTCTTGAAGGGCGTTGCAGCAGAGGAAAAGATTCATACAATAAGAACCACCTGTATATACATATTTATACCTTGTACGCATCATCCAAGGTTGAAAAGAGATAAATCACTAGAAATGTCAACTTGGAAGTAATGAAATGTGCAAATAGTAGGACATACAATAATGAGTCAAATTGTTCATTTATTTTAGAAAACAATTTAGAATCAACTGCTTTTGCTTCAATTGATCATGTCGCTCGACACTATTCTTATTGCTCAAATCATGATGCATAAAGTTACTGCAAAAACATATATAAATAATAAGAGTCAAGAGTACTGATTTGCAAACATCTCTAATAAGAACAACAAAGGACATGGGACAACAATTTTGAAAATGAGAACCAACAACAAACACAACCAATAAAGTGCAACAAAAGCATTTCACCAAGGCCCTTGAGGGTGACAAAAGCATTTAAGGTTCCATTCTAATGGCAACCAAACTACCACAACCCATAGAGCCATAAGTTCTACTCGTCCCATACAACAATCCGTGACAATGGGTACCAAAATTAGACTTTTAGTTTTTTCCGTCCATGCATCATATAGCCTATCGGGTTACCATTTTCTATCATAAGGTTGTTAATATGTCCCTATAATAAAGTTTTTAAAAGGGCTTCCCAATAGGCTATTATTTATTCCAATACGACCTGTTCACGGTTCCATTTTCAGCGATGTCTTGAGCTTCAGTTTCTTTGCAAGGGATTTTTGCTTCCTGCTGATATGGGTTTGAAAAAACATGCAATTCAGAAGCAAGAATGCAAGTTTAAAACAAATTGGAAGTTTAATGCTACTGGTTCCATTGTTTCTGTCCCTCGGTAAGAACTAATATGAGACTTCTAGGAAATCAACATTATGATTTATATATAAGAACTCTTCAATTATACGTCCTATAATAATAACCAAAGTTTCATAATTTTAATGTATAAAAACCATAGTCATTTGAAGTTTGCATGAATAACTGTGATAGGTACCAACCTTTGTGTATGTTTTAAGGCGAGGCTTTTCCATAAGATTTGAATAAAAAAGGTAATCAATTGACATTTAGAATGTATGAAAGTTGACAAAGGAGTTCATGGTGCAGTACTGCAATGCTCTTAGACTATATTTTTACTTTCCTTTTTTCTTTGAGACCGAGTCCTGTATGTGTTTTCCAGTTTTAAGGAATTGCAAATGGGAGTCATGACCACCTGATCATAATCGTTTTTTAAGCATTAAGGTGTAGTTAGGTTGAACATATATTTACATAATAGCTTTGTAACTATATAGTTACCTTCTTCCGGGAGTATTTGCCTTTTACCGTTGTTATTTTCTACTTCAGCCATGCACGGTTTTGTCTGATCCTCGCTTCCCGTTGCTGATCAGAGTGAAAAAAGAAGCATGCAATTCAGAAGCAACAATGCAAGTTTAAAAGAAATTGAAAGTTTAATGCTACTGGTTCTACTTTTTCTGCCCCTAAGTAAGAACTAATCTGACACTTTTAGCAAATAAACATTATAATTTATATATCAGAACTCTTCAATCACACATTCTATAATGATAGCCCAAGTTTGATAATTTTAATATATAATAACCACATTCACTTCAAGACTGCATGAATAATTGTGATGAGTGCTTAGCTTTGAGTATGTTTTAAGCTAATGCTTTATTATAAGATTTGAAGGAAAAAAAGATAATCAATTGAAAACAGCTTAAGGATGGGCACCCCTATAACCTGCAAGACAGGAACACACAGAAAGACATCTCAGAAACATCATTTAAAGGCAAAAAACACATGTTTCTCAAAACATCCAGATAAAATCGCAGCATATCAAGAATCACAGGAGCAGATGATGATATGAAGGTTGTACATGGAAAGCAACTGAAAGAAGGAACTTGTAACCTAGCCTCAAAAGGTTATACATGTATATGCATTTGGCACTTGTAAGCAAGGCTCAAAAGGTTGTACATCAGGTTGGTAAATGTCATATAGGTAAATATTCCCAAAAATCTAATGGCCATAGATTACATTCAACCCAAAAAAAATAGCTTAAAGACATCTCGTATAAATTATATTTCGTCAATATAGTGAAAAGGGAACCTAATTATACCCTTTTAGGTCAATAGTCAATAGTATAACCTCAGAAACCACAAACATGCCTGCGCTACAAATTTCCAAACACCAAATTAAAAGCTACATAATACACACAATCCCTATAGCTTTAACTATGCTGAAAGACATAAATAAAATTCAAAAAAACACAGAATCAAATAACCGCAAAACAATGTAATAGCTAAAACCAAATTTACAGAAAAAAGAAAAGAAAAAAACAAACAAAATCAAGCTCTGCTAAAAAAAATAGATTCACTAAAAAAACACATTCAGATGCCCTAAGCAAACAATGCATTATAAAGAAAAAAAACTATGAAGAGAACGAACCTTGGATGTATCAACCCTGTGTTCAACAACCTAAAAGCGGGCACAAAAATAAGATTCAAGACAATGCTATTTTATCATTTAACCATGCAGACAAAACATATAAATGACCACCTATAAGAACAAATAAACTTCATTCCATATTATTTGTTACATTAAAGTTGTGAAATCCTTAAAGTTGTAATAATAATCAGATGCTATTAAGCTAATAGAAATTTTACTTATTCTTGTAGCTAATCATTTAGATTTCAAGAGGAATAACACCACCTATAAATAAATAAATAAAAGAAGTAATATGGGAGATACCGAGTTTAAATAGGCCGTGTATAAAGTTTTTCTACAGAGTGGAAAGGAGCTTATAGGCATAAAGTTTTTCCTGCAAAGTGGAAAGGAGCTTACATGTATTAATGTGCTAGATGGCAGCTTACCTAAGTTGGTCTCCTGGAATTATGGGATGGCAAAATCAGCGAACCACTATGGCCTGAAAACGTATAATTAGGAAGTTGAATTAAGCCTAGAAAACGTGATTTGAGTGCTTAAATCACCTAGAATTGGAGCTCCAGCTGGAATTGTATTCTGGCCTGCGGGTTGAAAACTAACATTATTTGCTGGGGGTCTCTCCATATGTGGTCGAAAATAAACTGCCATTATAAAAACAAAATTGTCAATTAAAGTTCATGCAAAAGTTTCAAGCATGGTGATGAGCATAGATGTACACAACGGTTTTTAAGTGATCAAAGTAAAAAACAAATTAGTTAACTAAACTTTATGCAAAACTGTCGAGAAATATCCAATAGTCAAGTTTTTAAATTAAAATAGCCACATCTAGATTTTCTGATCCGTTAAATGCAATACCCATATCCAATTTTACATTCATATTTCCAAAAGTTTAATAAATACTCCCACGTAGCAGTACCTTGATGCCCCTACACCACCATATGGGCCTTTTCTAAACTCAAAAGCAAACAAATAAATAAAAAAATTGAGCCCTATGAACCACAAACAAATAAAATAAACACCAACTTTTGAACTCAAAAGCAGCAGATCAAATAAAAAATTAGGCCCTCACGTGAGGTCCCATGTTCAATAATCGTCACCAAGAGAGTTTATGATCATCGGCTGAAAACCCTAAGTCGAACAATCACAACCATCATCAACAACAATCAATATTGCACATCGCCTGCACTAATCACCATCAAAAACGCAACACCATCGAGGTAAACCAAAACTGAAGCATCAAAACCATACAATAACACCTAGAATAGTTAAAATCGTGCAAATCAACCACCACCACCACCTCGATTTGAGAGATATGGGTTTTCCCGATCCTCGTTGGAACCCTAATCCAGCACCTTCATCGTTCACCGATTGTGGGTGGTGATACGATGTGGCTTACGTCTGTGGCTGAAAAACATCCTACAACGACATTGGTGGTAGTGGTCATGGGCGGCACATATTTGAGAGAAAAAAGAAGAGAAATTAGGGTTTTACATTGAGAGGAAAGAAGAAATACACATGAATCGGTAACTTACGGCTAGAAGCAACCGGTGACGGTGGGAGAAGAAGCTGCCATGAGAGAAGAGGAACGATGATGGGAGAGCATATCCCAATGGAGACTTTTGACCGTCCTTTCTTCAACTGTAGAGCATGGAGGAAGAAAGCGTGTATCTTCACGGCGAAGCAGTTGGACAAACCAAAAAGGAACACACACTGGTTGTACATATGGCATCCGGTGTTGTAAGCCACGCATGAAGGTTATATATTGTGCTACAAGGGTTGTACATACGTTGATAAATGTTATATAGTGTAATGTAATAGAATATTATTAATACATGTATAAGAAAAAACACTTACGATTCCATTTCTCAAAAGGATCCATTTCTCAACTTGTTTTTTGATTCCTCTAAGAACCTGCAAATTAGAAAGGGAAAAAATTAATAAGAACAAATAAGAAATAAACTCAAACATAAAAATTGTAAGGGATCACACATGCCGCCGACGTTACATTTTATTCACGTCGGACCAAGCCACAAAAGTCTAACGGACCATATATTACCCACCGACGTTACATTATTTTCACGTCGGAAGCAAGGTCATGATCATCCTACATTAGCCCCCGACGTTACATTTTTTTCACGCCAGGAGCAAGGTTGAAAGACTATAGGAGATGACGAAATTGTAAAAAATATAGAAAATTAAGATAAAGAATAAACTTACACGTCTTTAGGAGATGACGGGTGGGGAGACAATCAAATGGGGTTTGCATGTCTTTATATAGGTTCAAAAAAGCTAAATAAATTCCTAATAACTATATGCTCATAAAGGTTTTAATTATTATATTTTAATACAATAAGAGTTAAGAATATGGATAATCTTATAATTATTAATCATAATAACTATTATTTATTATTATTATTGTGATAATAATGGTATGAGAGTTGAGAATGTGAGTAGTCATATCTATAAGTATTCATTTAAATGAAAGTTAAGAAATTAAGTAATAATACTTAATGAATTCAATTATGATCTACGGATTAAGCATTCACCACTATGATGATCATGCATGAACATGTATCATGATCTTAATTAAACACCATGCTTAATCATGTAGTACCAAATGCTTGCCTTCAAGTAAACTGTATTTATGATTTCACATTAAATATGATGTCAAAATTGGGGCATTGCTCAACTTTTAGTATTATATAAAGTTAATCATGTAACGATTTTATATGTTCTCATCTATGCAATATAGTTTTTTTTTTAAATAGTACATTAAAAAAAATCAGTATAGTACATGCAGCAAAAATGGATGACCTAAATTACTTTCTATCTATTTCTTGAAATCTTATTACCCCACAATTCATCAAACCTTGCACTAAGGATTTAAAAATCTCAGTATTTTTATAGGGAGTAATCACCATGTCACTAGACTACAAACCTTTTAAAGCAAGTACTAGTGAAACTTCGAGATCATAACTTTGAAGACTAGTTACGGATTGTTGGAGGTGGTACAAGGATGTGCAAAGCAAGGTAAAAATTAAGGAACGGTGTTTTAGAGAGTTGTTGAGATGCAATGATGAAAAGGAGCAAACAGTTTTAAAGGAGAGCTATAAAGAGGCTAAAAGGGAGGCAAAGAAGGTGGTATCTAAAGCAAAGAACAAGGTATATAACGAAATGTATAAGTGCTCAGAAACAAAAGAAGGGAGAACAATATGTTTAAGATTGCTAAAGCCAGAGAGCGGAGGCGACAAGATCTAGGAGTAGTAAGGTACATAGAACGTGAGAATGGACATTCTAGTGAAGGATATGGTCATCAAGGGGAGATGGTAAACCTATTTCCATGAGCTTTTTAATGGTGGTAGAAACCATCAGGATGATTGCGAGACTACACAATGACATCAAGGGTAATATTGCTATTGTCGTAATATCTCAACATGAGGAGGTGGGGGAGGGCGAAAGCAATGGGCCTGGAGAACATCCCCGTTAAGATAGGAAAATGCTTAAAGGATGAAGGAGTTTCATAGCTGACAGATTTGCTCAATGTTATTTTTAAAATTGGTAAGAAGTCGGATCATTGGAGGTGTGTTATTTTAGTTCCACTATACAAGAACAGATGTGACGTGTAATGCTGTTGGAACTATCAGATGTAAAGCTCTTGAGTCATGCCACGAAATTGTGGAAAAGAGTGATAGACACTGGGATAAGACATGAAACTCAGGTTATTGTAATGAGTTCGGTTTCATGCCGAGGCGATCCACTACGAAGGTGATACACATCCTAATACGGTCGATGGAGAAATACAGGGAGAGGACGTGAGACTCGCATATGGTGTTCATTAACCTTGAAAAGGCTTATAATAGTATGCCACACTAGCTAATTTAGGACAATCTTGAGAATAGAGATTACCTTCGAAATATATAGACTTAATTAGGATTGGAATATATGCTACTGCTAGGACATGCATTTAGACACAAGCAGGGATACATATTTTTCGCCCATAGATGGGCTACACCACTAAGATTTCGCATTGAGCCCGTTCCCTTTTGTTGTCTTAAATATGTTAGAAAAAATAATTCAAATGTCATCACGTGATGCATGTTTTTCACAGATGATATTGTGTTGGTAGCGGAGCATAAATAAGAAATGAACATGTGCTTAAACGAATGTCGTAAGGGCTTGAAGCATAAAGGCTTACGCATCAATCGGACTAAAACCGAGTACCTTTATTATAACTTTAGCGGGGCCATCGATGAGGACGATATCCAATTGTCTATTAGAGGCCAAGCAATACCACGGACAACCAAGTTTATATAATTCAAATCGTTCGTACAGAGTGACAAGGACATTGATTGTCACATTCCTTGCCGAGCCCAAGTAGGTTGGAGCAAGTGGAGGGAAACCACATATGTGTTATAGAGACTAAAAAGAGAAGTTTTATTAGACAAAGAAATGAAATTGGATAATCAATTTACGAAGTTTTATTAGACAAAAAAAGTGAAATTGGATAATCAATTTACACGTTGCGCGGTTGCGGCATTCAAAGCCCTAAACTCGTCGTTTACAACTTGCAACTTGAAAAATATGTTACTTGGGTCGTATTATATGGCCCACAACCCATTCATATTTCTTTATGATTAGGCATTTAGAAAATCATGAACTGAGCTTTTAATTAGGCAAATTTTTACTAGGCATTGGCGGTGACGGATATTGAAAAGTTTAGGGGGAGCCGGACTCAGTATATGAACCCCTCAAGAAGCTTCACCAATGCGCATTAGATCAAATGATAAGTTTATTTTTTATGATATTAGAGGTCATGAGTTTTAATGGTTAAAAGCATTCTCTTAGGTAAGACTATACACATCAGATTGTGAAGTGATCCGACCCCTCATCAAGCCCTACGCAAACCGAAAACTAATCAAGTCTCAGTAACGCCTTTTATGCCCAGTTCATCATTAAGTAAATAATTATTTTTTTATCATTTTACGGGGAGGATGATTTTTGAGATCTCCAAGACATTAGAGTGAATAAGACCGACCAAATTAACATAAAATTCACCATGATATATATAAGAGCAATTACATTACATAGATGGTCCCTAGTTTTATGGATTTAGTTCCTAAATAAATTATACATGTAGTTTCTGATGTTATTGTTTGTTTTAAAGAGTCTTTGGTTTGTAATGTTTTTCATTGTTCTATGATGTCTATGTTTTAAGTTTTTTCACCATATGTGTATCAGTCTTTGCTGAACTCGCAAGTGTATACCGACATATATTTAAGTAAACGTCTCAGGTGGTAGGAAAAATATCTAATAATTTTTAAGTATACATCTCAGGTGGTAGAAAGATTATCTAATAAGTCTTCTTACAGGTTAAAGGCAAGGAACAAAGTTTTGTTTATGGGACTACAATGGAGTGGATTACTTTGGTAACCAAGTTTAAACTCCCAGGTTTGAATAATGTATGATGTCACCATAGAATCATACAAATACAACTCCCAGATGCGAAATCATATGAATGTCCATTGTTCTATGATGTCACTGAGAATCAACCAAAACCGTCAACCCTACAAACCAAACAACTAACACTTGCATAAAAGCAACAATCCTTACCACACCAAAACCAATCGCATTATCACTCCCAACCAAACCAAGCCAAATAAAAAGTGGACAACCCTTAGCATCATACCATCGTTTTCTAAGCCATCGGAAATGTCGAATAAATATAACATATAACTCAACGTACAGCATTATTCTCTATTATGCAGAAAAGTGTACTCAAGTAAAACCAATGACAATAACTTACCAGATATACTTCAAGAATCATCAAAAAAAAAAACCGTCAAAAGTATGTCATCTGCTGCCACACATGAATTCCATTGAACTGCAGACAACGTGGGTTATTTTATTATCCGTGGAACCTTTTTCAGAATACGAACAACAAAATCAGATTGGAAGATGAGTTCAAATGACAACCGTTGAATAAATATGAACCAAAGGAACCACTTTATGGCCTTTGATCATGGAGTTGACGAGAAAGAGTTGAAGGTTGTGATTCATGGAGTGGAAGATATATAATTGTTGCAGATCTCAATAATCCCCTAATATCTGATCAAGGGCCAAAAAGTGGTTTGCTGGTTTCCTAATGATTATATGGTTCTCATTTAAACATCCGATTGGTTGGTCAACAGTCAACATACAGTTTGTGAAGCTACTAATTCACTTACAAAAGAATCATGTCCTCGGGGGTAGTTTGCAGACTGGTGAAACAATCATGGGAGGTCATATTTCACATGTGCAAGGTACAAACCACATGCAGGAGCCATTGGACCATTAGCAGTTACTGTCTTAGCTTCCAGGATGCGTTCCACTGAAAAGAAGTGTCAAATCAGCTCAATGGTAAGTGAAAAGACAAAATCTATCAATCTTCTTATACCATATACTATTGAAACAAAGTAAAGTTGGAAAATCATCAGATTGAACAAAATTACAAACTAGGCAAACTTGGTGCACAAGGCTCCTGAATGTGTGGGATCCAGGGGGTGGCGGGCCATCTGGGTCTGATGTATGCATCCTTACCTTGCATTTCTATAAGAGGTTGTTTTCATGACTTAGAACCCGTGACCTCCAAGCGGCAACCTTACCATTGCTCCAAGGTTTGCCCCTTAAAATTACAAAAACTATATTTATTATATGCTATTGAAGAACTTTCGGCCTCTTTTTTTAACTACTGTTTTTCTACTTGGCTTGTTTAACCGGTTAGAGATCAAAATAACCGAAATCAATCCATTAATAAGTAAATAGGTCTTGGGTTCACCCAAAACAACCGAAACCAATGATCTTCAGGCAAGTGGTTGAGGTGAGGTACACCCAAAAAAATAAAAAATGGGAGGTCTTGGGTTCAAGTTCCACCTGTGACCAAAAAAAAATGGGGGTTCCGGGTTGGGCTAGGGGGTTTTCTCACCTATGGTGAGTTTCTTCCTGATGGGGAATGAAGATGATCAGGTGGTGTCAGTGGCCCGCCAATGATCCAAATTTTCCGTTCAAAAAAAAAAGTAAATAGGTCAAATTTCCAAACGAAACTAAATCTTACCGTCTGAAACTGTTAGATCTCCAGTGCCAACAGATTTTATAGCACCAACGAGAAATCTCACCTGCATCGAGCAACTTATGAAGTTAAACAAAGTAGCACCTTTTAATATACAAGCTCAGAAGAATTGTTGTTGTCTGCATTAAAACTAGAACTTTGTAAGATGGTGGATAGACAACTTGACATTCTGAGTTCATCAGTCTGATTCAGTTTTAGGGTACTCAGGTCATATAGTTTTACAAAGAGGTTGGTCTTGTTTGTGGTTTCATGAGTCCAAATGTCCATGTTTTAATTAATATTATATCAGAATAACTTGCGTACTAAAATAATTATATTATACTTTTTACAAGGAAAAAAGCATACTCCATCCAGAACAAAAAAAAAAACATGCAATTATTTTTACTTGGCACAAAGTTGAATAAAAATATTTTTTAATTTAAAAAAAAAAAACATGCAATTATTGCATGCAATAAAAGCATCATGCTAACCTGGTGGTACAGAAAAGATCTTGCACGGGCAGTAACTACAAAGCAGCGATGTCTTCTCCTCATGCCAAAGACTAGGCTCGTCTCCCCAACGGCTTTATCTTGAATAGAATTGGATAAACCCGCATTTAACTCAGAAAGACTGCTACCCACTAACTTTTGTGTTTCTCTATCCCCTGGTGATGGGAAATATGGTGATGGCAAAACTTCAATAACATTAAGTTCGTCTAGGTTTCTGATTGGTGATTTTGCCTGCCAACCATTAAATATGAAATGAACATGCATCAGTGTCAAGTGTTTCAAATAAATCAAGTCATAAATGAAAACCAACGCCTTAACCGATAAATACAACAAAATTTTCCACTAAATGGCATGAGTTCAAATTTGTAAGTTCTATGTGCTATAAGCCTAAACAAATCTGGTTAGGTGAGTGATGACAAGAATGAGAGAAATGTGTGATAATTCATCAAGTTTTCCACATGTATCATCTTGCTATGTGTTTCAATTCGGTCTTAAAACATGAGTTATAGATCAAGACCATGTAGATCAACAAAAAATATCAAAAAGAATATTTTGGATGAGATGAGAACCTGACAACCAGAAGCTCGAAAAGAACTGAAATCATGAAGTCCCACAAGAACCTTGCAAGCTTCCTTTATCAACAACAAAACATGTTTCAGCGACTTTCTCAAACTAATATGACAATGGCATTTCATAGTTCACTGGCAAAATGTCAACCAACCTGCATTGCTAGAAGATCTAGTTCCTCAGGTACATGCCATGCCCTGTCTTTCTCAAATGTCGATACATGTTCTGGACCTGATAGCAACCGGTAGAAGTAACTGCATAAACATGCACACCAAACATATCAGGCTTACTAGACCCTACATCATAATCCCAATTTACAGAGCTATCCTAGCATGGATATATTATAGTCACTATATTGTCATACTATTACTACAACTATCATATTCTAGCTTATTGAACTATGTGATTGTTGTTGCCAACTTGCCATGTGTAGATCTAGCAGAAAAAGAAATGGAAGTTGATTAACAAATTTACGTAACACCTATCCAAAAGAATTAGTACACCACCATATATTTTTATAAAGTTTTGCTTGGACAACTGACTCAGAAGGAGTGACAAATGGAGGCATCCTACTCATAGACATTTTGGTACTTTAGTAGTAGGGCTTACATCAATGTAAATGAGTACAAAACTATGTGCAACTTATAAAATACCTACGTTCGCTCTTGAGCTTTATATCTAGCATGAAAATCAGCCGCGACACATCGAACATCAGTAATCATAATATCACCTTCATTCTTCTGTCTCAAGGAATTGATGAAGTGTATTAAGATCAATGTAAACACCCTGGACACAATACAGTTCTTGAAGGTGACAAAAGAGACTGATCTTAAATCAAGATGATAAAAGAGGGGTGTTCATTTCAATACCAATTGTTTGTTGAGAACTACAAGAACTGTCTTAACCCTTGTATTATTTATCATATAAAATTATAAAGTGACTAGAATGCTTTCAATATGCTTGAGATTTATTTATTTTTTAAATTTATGATACTGATAGCATTTTGTCTACATGCACATATACATATACACTACATGTACGTGTACACTACATGCGCATGTGCAAATTGTGATACTTCTTTTGTAAGAACATCAAAGAGAAGAGATCATGTCCAGATTACTATTGAAGGTCGGGTAGTTCCGCTCGTCAGTAAGTTTAAGTACTTAGTATTGTTTGTTGACTTGTTCAAAACGATGGGGGCATTGATAATGATGTGGCACACCGCATCCGCGCGGTTTGGTGCCAATGGCTTGCGGCCACGGGTGTACTCTATGATAGGAGGTTTTCTGTTAAGCCAAAAGGGAAATTTTATAAGGTTGTCGTAAAACCGGCAATGCTTTATGGCTTTGAATGTTGGGCCATCAAGAAGACTCAGGTGAGTAAGCTGCGTAAGCTACATAAGCTAGAGGTGTTTGAAATGAGTATGTTGAGGTGGATGAGTGGTCACACAATTGGACCGAATCAGAAATGAGGCCTTTTGGAAAAGATTTGCGGTGACGAGTACGTGAAAGAAGATTAAGATGGTTTGAGCACGTGAAGAGGAGGCAGGTGGCGGCTCCTGTTCGTTCGGTTGATAGCATCGTCGTCGAGGGGAGGAGAGGGAGCTGGATTTGCTAGACTTGCACCTCTCTGAGGATATGGTCGAGGATAGGATATCATGGAGGCGTAGAATTAAGGCTAAGGACTATTAGGATTAAGTCTAAGGACTCCCCGGATCTCCTTTTATTTATTTTATTTTATGCTTATTTTTATTATTAATATTATGTATCTATTTATTTATTTATTTTATTATTATTATTATTTCTTTTTTTCTTTCGTTTCGGTTGCGCTAGGGTGTTAGCTTGTGGTTCAAAGCTAAGGGTCTCCCTAGACGCAGTCTCTCTATCCCTCGGGGTAGAGATAAGGTTTGTCTATGTCCCACCCTCCCCAGACCCCACTAATAGTATCAATGCTATTGTTGGGACTTACTGGGCATGGTTGTTGATTGTTGGTTGGAAAAGTGAAGAGATAAAATCACAGAAATAGTAGGGAGAGAAAAGTAAACCATTCTTTCAATTTTACCCTTTTCATAGAGCATTATGTACGAATACTTATGCGGTTCTTGCAATTCTCAACATATATAGGTTTTAAAATGAACACGCCCCAATAATAATATCAATAAATTGAACGTGATGCCAATTAGTGTTCTCTATATGCATGGCCTTGTAGGCACATACTAAGAGAAATTTTTTTCTTAAAGCGATATTAATGAATATGTACTTGTTAAACAAGTGAAGCACTAGAGCAACATATTAGGTGGTCCTGGAGAGCTTAAACAAAAGAAAATGGAAGGGTTGAAAGTCTTTTATAACCCTCATCAAGTCATCATAATAGGAGACACCAATGGAATAAGTGAATAACAAGAATCACAAGACCATTTAAACCATACCTGTAAGAAATGGTTGACAGCTTTTTTGACAACAGAAGGCTCATGAGGTGGCAACTGCAGATAATTGAAACGACCAAATTTAAATATTTATGCAGCACAAGTTACTGATATTAGTTTGCCTAATGAAATACAGGAAGGTAACTATTAATCAGATGACCGGTTCAACCAAGATAATGCTTAATTACAAGGCATGAGACAGGGTGTGAGAGACAGATGGTTGGTCTTCCAAGGGGGCTATCATTGCATACATCGGTTAGTATCCATTTATTCAATTCTCTTTATTATTCATTGTGTTTTCTGAAGAGATGCTAATTCTGCAGCTTAACATGTTTCATGAGTTTGTCAAATAAATGACAATGCTCTAAATGTGTTGTAGTTTAATTATGTCGTGTAGATATGTTTACGGTCCGTTTGGTTTTGACCGAGTTTCTGGTCCGAAACAATAACTACAGTTTTATAAAAAACTTGCACAGATCAGTTGTGTAGGGCGGACCGGCCAAAACGGTTCAGTTTGGACAGTTTGCTGGTTTGAACCGTTTTATTATTAAAATGAAACCGTGCCGTTGAAACATTTCTATTAAAATGGCAGGGTTACAAAAAAGACCAAACGTTTTTTAGAGTATATTAAAGGGTTAAGAAGATTAAAAGAAACTTAAAAGAACCAAATTAGTTAAATTACTAATTTATATGTATTATAATTAATAAAAACTATATGTATTATGTATATTAGAACCCTTAAACGTAAAATAGCATATTTTTTCTATAAAACTTATATAGATTAAAAAAAATAAAAACAAAATTCTTATTTTTTAATATATATGGGCTGGTTCCAAACAGTAAACTGAAATGTAAAATTCCGTTTTTCAAACCATAAACCTGACCATATTACTCCTAAGTTGGCCCATTTAGCTTAGTTTAGGTGGTTCGGGCGCTTTCAACGGTTTCTGAAAACCCCTAATGCTCATGCCCTTAGACAGATAAAGTGACAGTCCAGTAATGTGTAAACATGCCATGATTACACCAGATGTACAGTTCAACAGATTCTGTTAAAAGAATCTAAAATGGTGGTCGAAGTTGGAAGTCATCACCATTGCAACCATAGTAGTGGATTTTTTAAACATTCATCTCCATATCAATTAATCAATATGCCACGCTACCATATTCAACGATTAACAGTATACCCTACATCTATGACAGACAAATATGCAACAAACTTATACCAGCTTTCATGATATCAAGCTTCACTAAAAAGACATATGCACAGAAAAACAAAGGAAAAAAAATGCAACTTTATATGAAAGTTACCACTTCACCAGGTTTTCTTTTGCTTATTCGTTCTACATCTACATGACACACATTTGACAATGCATGTACTCCTGCATCCTGCACATGTAAAGGTAAAGGATAGGCAAAAAACACAATCATAACTTAAAATAGCAGACCAATATGAAGAAGATAAGAAAAAAAATTTTAAAAAAAAAACGAAACCTAAAACAACCGGATGCATGTATGTATGTCACAGTTAGGGATGCTCACGGCCTGGTCCATCCAGTTTTAACAGAATTTATGGGTCATATGGTTTTATGGGAAAACTAAACCAAACCAGCAGGGTTAGTTGGGTTGGCTGAACCGAACCGGCCATAACGGTTTGGTTTGGGCATTTTACCGTTAGCCAGTTTTCTATTTTAACACGAAATCGTGCCAAGTTCTAGTAAAATGCTGGAAATCGGTTAAATAAATATTTTATAATATACCTATATAGGGGCAGGATCATTTGAGAACCATTTTGAGCCACAAATTATATATAAGGAAATCCCCCACATGAATTTGAATGCTTCCCTCCTGAAAATGGGCGGCTCAGAATAGTTTTCAAAAGTTCTCAAAAGAAAAAGTTCTCATTTGAACCTAACCCTACCTATATATATGTTAGATTCCTAGTAAATAAGTTTACTTTACTTCTACACAAATTATAGATGAAAAAACTTAGTTTCCATTTTCATTTTCTTAATATCCTGGCCGGGTTGGTTTACCCTAAAATCTGCCGTTTTAGCTTTTTTTAAGCAGTTGGCGCGATCCCTATCTCCAATATGAATCAGGATGATATAATGTTCAATAAAACTGTTTTACTGTATAATTACAAGGTAAATCACTAAATCCCAATTATCAACTTACTGTACGACTCGAGCAGAAAATGGAAACTGGCTGACCGATGAACTTGTGAAATGCGCTCTAAATGCAGCAGCCACAAACATGTCAAAATCATTGATAGCATCAAACAATAAGTCGTTCTAACCTTCACGTAATAATAAGAATTAACAAAGCAAAAATAACTGAGCTACAACCTGGAGAACACCAACGACGGTCCTGCAATTAGGTGCTTGTTGTTGAGCACCGGAGAATCGAGTTCCAATGTACTCAATTGCGACCAGGTATCTTTGAATCGTCCTAGGGTTTTGCCTCATTGTTCTGTTTTCCTGATCTTCGGATTCTGCCTCCTCCTCCTCGTCGTCGCCGTCTTCTTCGGTGTATTTCGGGATCTTCAATGGCCGTTGGGGAGATTCAGGGCGTTTATCCGGCGAGTGATTAGTTACCGCCGGCTGTGGTTGATCGTCGACTGTCATTGTTTTAGGCTCGCTTTCTTCAAGGGTTTTCCATGTTGACGAGGGTTTTGAAATTTGTAATTTTAAGGGACCGTTTGTGTAGTATGGATATAGTCTAGGGTGTTCAATACTTCGCTACGGTTCGGTTTCAAACTGTCAGACCGTCTAAACCGGTCATTGGTTCAGTTTCATGGTCGGTTTTTTATCGTAAAACCGTATAAACCGGACCGTGGACACCCCTACCTCCTACGAACCCTTTTAATTACATATTCATCCAATTAAAAAATAAATTATATTTATTCTCTTCTCATATGAAGTTATCCCCTTATCCTTTCAGTTTTCAAAAGAGATCAAACTGAAAGAAACCCAAACGATGGATCCATTTTGCAATTCATTCTCGACGACAGCACCGCAACAGCATACCACAACGACACGAGATTGTTCGATTGACGACAAGTTTGATTATGCAATCCATTCTCCACGACAGTAGCATCCAGATTCCATCGACTCCGTACCAAGTTTGATCTTTTATTTGAGACTAAGAGAGTTAACAATAAGAGTCATTTGTTTACTACTATGATTCAATATTTTGATCTATTCAAATTGATACATCCGACCTAAACCTGTTCATCTTGACTTGAGGTCTTTATGATTCAATAGATAGAAGAGAAAGATAACAAGACAAAATGTTAGTAGTTAAAATTATAAATGAAAGGATGAGAAAAATAGTGAGATAGAATGAAATGTGAAAGATTTTTATATAATGAAAGATAAATTTAAGAAACCTTAGTTGAACTATAAGTATGAGATATGTAATGAGATATGAATACTTTTAGGAAATGAAATATGTGAATGTATCAGAATAAAAATAAAGATAAAAGTCATTTAATAAGTTAATTTTAAGAAAATAAATAAATATGTCCTATATATGGTTTAGGTAGGAGAAATATATAATTGATTGTTTGACTTGGGAGAATATGTAATTAAATATTCAAGGAAGGAAAAATATGTAAATACCACTTTAGAAAAACTAAAAGCGTGTAATGATGTTTGGGTAAATATGGAGTTTAAATTGAAATGAAGTGTGACGTGTAATGTTATGATTGGTAAAAATAATAAATCTTGTTTGTCTGTCATAGCGGTCACAAAAAGAGCGATCACGCCATGCGACCCATGATGCCTAGGAGCAATGTTCGATGGGCGTTATAGCGGTCAAGTGGGGTGATCACGACCCATTACGTTCAGGGGCAGTCTCTGGGGTAGGCGATGATAGTGACCGTCTAGGGCCTAGTTTGTTGAGGGGCACATAATTTTTAATTTTTTATATATATTATATAATTTTTTAAATATGTGTATATATGTGTGAAGATAATTAAATTTATAAATGAGTTAGGTAGTATGGTGAAAAAATGCAACTGGTAAAACTCTTGTGTCTGAAGTTCAAATATTACAGGTAGGGGTGTCAATCGTGTCGGGTTGGTGGGTTAGCGGAGTGGGTTGATGGAATTCAGGTTGGCGGGTTGAAGAATTCAACCCTAACCCAACTCATATAACTATTCGTGTTGTGTCTTGTCGACCCACTTAAATTCAAGTCGTGTTTCAGGTCAACCCATTTTATGTTTAAAGATATAAACAATTAACTAATATATACTTAAATGAAAATATTTTTTTTATATTGTGTCTTTCTTTGTTTCTTTCTCTCGTTCCTAATTAATATTTAATAAACATAGTTATATGTTTAACTCAATATAAGAAGAAACAAATGGAAAGTATTAGAGAATGTGTATTTAGAAATAGTAAAATAAAATTGTTGAAAGTAAAATTGATAAAAGATGAAATAGAACGACTTTTAGAAGTTTATATATAGATATATCGAGTTAAAAGTAAAATATCAGAATATATAAGTTGAAATATTAACATTTTTTGTCTCCATAATATAAATACTTACATTTCAAAAACTCTTTAACGAGTTAACATGTCGATCCACATATTTAACGAGTCGTGTTCGGGCTGACCCATATTTTTAAACAGGTCGGATTCTGGTTGACCAATTTAAGAAAACGGGTCATATAGGCTGACCTAAAACCTGTTTTTTTCGTGTCGAATTTAGGTCGTGTCAGGAATTGTCACTCCTAACACATTCTTAATTATATTTTTTATTTTTATGTTTTAATTTTGCTCCTATTGTAGACTTATTTTATCTTGTTTTTATTTTTTCATTTCTTATTTCTATATTATACTCCTAACCATTATATATTCATAAAATTAGTTGTGAATGGTTGGTTGAAAGTTTTGCTACTAAAAATGCTATTAGAGGTTCACGATTTATTTACTATTTAAATCCAAACATTTGCTACAATACGTTTGTTTTGTTTGTTGTTGTTAGAATTCTCGTTGCATTATTGACTTTTTAAATATGAGTTTTTAACTTTATAATTATAAGGCCTATTTTTTTTTTAATATTTGCCTAGGACTCGGAATTTTTTTATATTTTTCAGAGACACCTCTGATTAATGGGAGAGTAATCACCCAAACCATTATAGATGCTCAATAAACAAGTAAATGTGATGTCACTCGTCGTAAGCTTGGAGCTATCAATATGTCTTTTCGTTGACGTGAAACTAGCCCATTTGGTACAGGTTTTGTTATCTTAGTTGGAGGTTATGGGTTCAAACGCAGACAATGATATACTTACTGTAGTTTAGTTTGTGGAGTAGTTTAGGAGTGAAAGTATGATAGATTCGCCATTAAAAAAATCAATGTCTTTTCACTTCTCTCGCTTCCCCAGGTTTGATATTTTAATTTATTTAAATTTAACGAAAAATTTTCTTGACTACCAAATTCACTTTTCTTTTATGTAATTTTCTATTTGTGTAATAATTCATTGGGTTGTATTTTTTTTAACAGAAATAGTCAATATATTGGTAGGGGTGTTTAAAATCGGATATTTGAAATTTCAAATATTCAAATTTCGGATATCTGAGATTTCGTATACTTGATTTTTACTATTCGAATTCGTATCCAAAATTTTGGATATTCGATTTTCGGATATCCAGTCGGATACGGATTCGGATAGTTAAACCGGATATCCGAAATTCCAACTTTATTAAGAAAAAGTAAATAAACTTTATTTATATAAACCGAAACTCCAAACAGGTTTTAAGAAATCATCAATTCATCATCTAAAATTCCTAATTTGTACATTGGTAAATCACTGATGATATAACAACTAAACTAAAATGATTTCCTTTATTTGGATCTAAAAACAGTTATAGATCTGCATTTTTCATCACCAATGGAGGTCTTAATCGAAATTGAAATTTGAGAAAACAATCAGCATCATTCGTATCTTGCTTACTCTCAGTCGTATGTTTACCTCAAAATTCCAACCGGATTTCCACCGTCTTCGATCAATTATCGTCGTCTTCTTTGCTTCGCTACTCTTGTAACATTATAGTCTGTAACATTGGCATGGTTTATTAGGGCAGCGAATTTGAAGTCAGTGGATGCTAGCGAAGGATGATGATGTGTTGTGGTGTATATATAAAATATGATATTATTTTGTGACACCTTTTTAGCATTTGAAGCTTTTAAATTTATAAAACCTGATTTACTGACAACTACTATTTCACCACATCACGGGCAAGTGCACTCATCATGGAGCAGTATAGTAGTGGTAAGTTGAATCGGGGTCGATCTAGGACACAATGGAAAGTGATGATTTTTTAATACTTTATCTCTGTTAACATCTAACCAATTCTATTTAGTAAAAAGATGTTTAATTAAATTAAACTAAAAAGAAAAGAAAAGTAAATATAATTTAAGATGGTGTTTTTAGTTTTGTAAATCGAAGTTAGTATCACTTGGTAGAATTTACCAGTGGTTAAGGAAAATTAAATGATCATTTATACTCTTACTTAAGATTGCTTACCAACAGAAGACCAACCACCTTTCCGAATTTTAGGTTGATTCACCATCCAACTGCCAGTCGTCTGCGAGGAGTACGAATGCCGAGGGAAGGTGCTGCTAGTGAACAAATAAAGTGGTATAATGTCACTTACTTACGGGGTATGTGACAACTCGTACTTTCCAGGTATACATTAATATTATAATTACGTGCAATTAACTGTGATTCTATGTGCATTAGGCTAATTTGTCTAAATTAGATGACCTTAAGTGCAAACACAGACAATCTAGGTCCGACAACAATTACCCGTAATGGAAATCAACCAAAGTTCCGCAATTATTCAAAATGGAACTTCAATAATAAGAAATTCATAAACATTGTTTTGTGAAATCAAAATATAAAATGACTATTTCATATTTTCTAAATTATTGCGTTATGTCGAATGTATTTCAAATGTGACGTTTATTCAAACGACAATTCGAGACAAACAATTATTAGTTTTATTCCTAAAACTATTCTCATCTAAAATAAAACATTAAACAATGTCGCCAAAATACCCAAACAATAAACGCTCACGTCGAGCGAGACTTGTAAATCTAAACATTAGCACCTCAATGTCCATAATCAAACATCAAACAAATCAAGACTTGTGACATTTCCAATTAAACCCGACACTTATTTATTTTATCGATTTATATGAATATATAAATCATTCGAGATCGAGCCAAAAACCACTTTCTATCCGTTTATCGTTTCGACCCAAACAAAGTGTCGTTGGACTCGTTGGATCGACCCGGACTCAAACCGACCCGACCCGAGACCCGGTTCAGCCCAGTGAGCCCAATGGGCCTACCGGCCCATTTCTTTTTCTTTTTCTTTTCTCCTTTCCTCTCAGCCCAGCCCGGCCCGTTTCTTTTCCGGCCCGATAGCCCAGCCGGCCCGACCCACTTCTCTTTCTCTTTTCTTTCCGGTTCGGGCCTAAGCCCATTTCTCCTTCTCTTTCCGGTTTGGTCCACCGGCCCGCCTTTCTCCTCTTTCTTTTGTTCCCGAGTTCGAACCTCACCCCCACCAATTAATTATCTTCTTTTTTTTCCCTCTCCTATGAGCCGACCCATGTATACTCTCCAACTAAACCCTTAACTAATTTTCCAAGTAACCAAACCATTCCTAAACACTTGTTGGTTTGATTTCCAATACACACAGGTCTATATGTTTTTGCTACCTAGATCCCAAACAATGTCCATGGGTTAATGTTAGTAACCAAATCCATGTCATCTTGATTTACAACAAACTTGTCCCCATGAGTACACTACAATCTTAGTAACCATTGGACAAAGCTTTTACCCATTCATATGAGACAATTCTTGTCTCCTCCTCCCTCCCAAAAACCGGTTCCTATGCACCTCATAACACACCCATTTTGATCAATTCTCCAACCATTTCAAGAGATTTCAAATTTTGGCTCAAACACCTCCACCACCTCTCTTTCTCTCGGCCTAGAAACCCAAACTGAGCCCCTTTACGGTTCACCTAAAACCGAACCAACCACCATCACTTGACCACCTCATATAACCACTTAAACCTCTCCATTTCACACTTAACCCTTTCAAGAACAAACACACACTTTTCTCTCAACTCTCTCTCTTCTCTCGGCTCTCCCTCAAACCGCCACCACCACCACTTTCCTCCATCAACCACCACTCAAATCAAGTTTCTAATCACTTCTTTGATCAAGGTAATCCATCAACAACTCCCATTTCATCATTTTTCTTTCATTATTTCTTTCTAATCTCTCATGAACAACCTTTTTTTTTCTAATCCTTTGTTTTCTTGTCAAAATCCATGACAAATCCTTCATGCTTCCACCATCTTCTTCTTAATTCAAGATCAAGGGTGGGTTAGGAGCTAAACTTGGAAGCTAAATCAACAACCCATCAAGTCCTTTACCGATCCGGTTTAAGTTTAAGTGAGGAAACTTACTCTCTTTGCTTATTTTTCTATAAATCTTCATATTTATATGTCACATGTCGTGTTCATGACAAGTCTTGATTTGGTTGTTGTATGACTTGCTAGCAAACATGTATGTTAGTATGGTTATGTGCTCATGATGGAAACTAGTTCATGTTAAATTTGATTATTTGACTAAAAATAAAACATAACTTGTATGTTTGTTAAAAAGTGCCACTTTAGTGACCAAGTTTGGACAACTACTATTTCTTGTATGTTAAAAATAATTTGGAACACTTAACTTGATGTAAAATATGTATACGAAATGTCAAAAATCGGATATCATGAAAAAATATATGTTTTGTAAAAACTGATCAGAGATGACACACTTTATGCGTGTCATAAAGCTGCTGTCATCTGGAAAATACATGTAGTGTGGACACTGATCAGAGATGACACACATATTTTGTGTGTCATAAAACTGCTGTCACTTTAAAAAAAATATACATTTTTCCAATCTTTCAAACACTTATAGTTTTGACTCCAAAACTGAAACCAAGGTTATTTAAGTATGATTTTGAGCCATAAAAGTGTTTATCAAGGATCCAACCATGAAACTCTAAAGAAATGTAAACATGGAATTTTTGTGATAAAAATACCGTTTATTTTCATGAGGAATTAAGTCTAAAACCTTGTGACAAACTTGTGACCACTTAGGACTTGTGATGTATTATTAGGGATGCCAAAGATGTTTACCAAACATACAAAATGATTTGAGAAGTTAAACACTTGAAAACAAAACGATTAAATATCGTAACTACGACTTTTCGGTAAAAATTGTAACATATTTTTGGTTAAGAATCGAATCTGGTCCAGAATATGAAACATGCTTATTATGACATATAAAAATGGTTTATAAAGTTCAAAATTGGAAAAACATGTTTTATAAGCAAAACGGACAAAAACTGTAACTTTCAGTAACTCGAAAGCGTCGAATTTTGCAAGTTAAACTTCTACCAATTCAATTGGCAACTAAAGACCCTAAACCACATTAAAACAAGTCTATTAACAAATCCTAAGTGTTAAGGAAACTTAAGAAGTCATAACACGAGTCAAATCGGTCAAACCGGTGAAACCGGCTAACTACTGGATGAACCAACACTTAGGGGCTGTTTGTTTCAGTCTGTTTCATTTGGTGCTAAATGAATAAGCTGTCTGTATAGTAAAGAACTGCTAAATCAATAAGGTGCTGAATCATTATGTGCTGTTTGTTTGGACATCTAAATGACTTGTCTGTATGGTAAAAAAAACGCTAACAAATCAGTGCTTGTAGGACCGTTGATTACTCAGAGAAATAATCAGAACAAGAACTCTTTACATGCAGATCACAACCATGCGGAATAAAGTTGTATCATACTTGTTTTTACTTAAGCTTTGTTTTTCTTATACTTGTAGTTTGATTGTATTGATTGCATAAACTAGTGAACACAAGATAATAAATTTCTCGGTACTATTTGCATTAACTCAAGTTCAAACTATTACAAGTGTAAGCACTGAAACGGGTACTTGTGAATGAACTAGCTAACAACTATAAATAGTACTAAGGAGATCAACTACAGCCGTTGATCTCATACGGGCTAATCTAACCGTACATGAAAGTCAAACAATAAACTTACTAAAAGAACATTAGTAAACATACAAAAGAGGAAATGTGCAAAATGCATTTATCTATAAGTAGGAGACGGCTAGGATGTGACTTTGGAAGAATAGAAGTTGTTGCAGGTCTGAATTCTGCAAAAGTAATATTCCTGTACTTTTCCGGTTGAACTCTTTATACTGTTGGATAAAAGAGTTCACCCGGAAATGTTCTTCCGGTTGAGCTTCCGGTTGACAAAACTTCCGCTTGAGCGTTCTTCCGCTTGAACATATCTTCAACCGGAAATCTTCGTCTTGATCCGGTTGACTCAGAAAATCATTTCCTTACAATCTCCCCCTAAGATGATGCTGCCAAAATTTGTCCTCTGTATGTTGTTCTTCAAAAATTGACTATCTCCAAGAACTTCATTCTTCAGGAGATGGTGGCCTTTCAAATTGAATCCTTGTTTTGTTCAATTCTCTCATGATCCTCCTGGTCTTAAAGTCTCTGGATGCAAGAAGGGGTCGTTTAGCAATTGACTTCTTCCTTCCAGGTGAAGCACCAGAGGCAGAATCAGCAGATGGCTTGACAGTTTCAGTTGGGACCTTTTCTTTCCCTTTATCTGCTTGAGATGTAGCTTGAACAGAACTGGTTGCGGCTGACTCAGTGGGTTCAAAAGATTTTGTTGGAGATATGGTGGGTGGTTTCATGGCTTGTGGTTGTGGGGTTGAAGAAGTGGAGTATTTAGGTGGTGATGAAGGTTGATTATACTTCCAAGTAGGTGGGCAGGGTTTAGGCTTAGCAGGGGTGATATCAGTCCAGTTATCTAACCTGTATTTTGGATGAATATACTTAGGCTTGGTAGATCTGGATCCCCTGGGCCTAGGATTCATTCCCCTGGGTCTATGGGAGTAAAATCTGGAAGATGGAATGGGAACACGGGAGGCTGATTGCTTGAGTCTTTCCAACAAGTTGGAGGGGAGAGACTCAGCAAGTAGGTCAGATTCTTCAAAGGGTTCTGGCTTAATGTATGTAGATGAGGGGTTACCTGTGACTGTCTCAGATGGCAAGGGCATTTGGAGACTTGGCGATCACAGCAAACTTTGCTCCTTTCACTTGTTTGAGCAGCTCATCTACAATTTTACAAGTATCTTTAGCCTTCATCTTCTCTACTTCAGCAGCAGGCTTAAGACATCTGATGATAGCACATCTCTTGATCCTTTCCAATAGCTCCAGGTTGTCTAAACTCTTGTTTAAGACAGTTGGCATTTTGGAAGCTATGTTGATCAGCCTGTTTTTCTCCTGTTCATCTAATTTAGCAAGGTCGTAAACCTGCATTCTCCATTCAATTGACCTCTTCCTTGCTTCATCTACCATTCCTTCAACCACAAAATCATTAGAGAAAAGATCTAGATCTTCCAAGAATTTGTTGTATTGTATGTTTGATTTGGCTTCTTCTGATCTTATTCTGGATTGATTATCTTCCCAGTCATGGACGAAATCTTCTTCAATTAGATCATCCATAGTCTCTTGCTCTTCTGACTGGTCAGAATCAACCATAGTATCCAATGCCCTTGGTTGAGGAGTTATGCAATCCTTACTCTTCTTCAGTCTGATCATCCTCCTTGGTTTGGTTTGTTTCTTTCTTTTAAAGCTCAGGGGAGGTTCTGAGTCGGAGGTGGAATGCATTTGAATCAATGTTTCAGCAATCTCAGCTTCAGTTGAGTTTTCCGGTTGAGTCTCTTCCGGTTGAGATTTTTCCGGTTGAGACTCTTCCGGTTGAACTTCAGCCGGAGATTTTGTACTTGTATCTTTCAGTACATTGCTGATTATTTCAGTTGTAGCTTCTTCTCCATTTTCACCTTCAACTTCTTCAGTCTGAGTGACTGAAGCATCATCAACCACATCTTCATGAACCATATCAACAACTGGTTCAGAAGCAATGTTAGTTGTGATCTCATCCACTTTAGATTTGGCAATTGCCTCCTCTTGTGGGATAATCACATTGGTCAAGAAATGCTTGACCTGCAGAATGCTCTCTGGCTGAGCACCTGCAACTAACATTGTTGCTTCAATCATTCCCAACAGGCTTGGATCCTGTGGAAATACCTTCATAAGTGAGCTCATCTTCACCTTAGTCAACCCATAAGCAACTGAAAAGGGGTCAACATCAGCCAGTTTGAAGGCTGTATGCCTTACATCTTCAGGTAGAGGCACTGTTTGATCGACTTCTTCTTCTTCAGTTGTGGTTGCAGCAGCAGCAATATCAGGTGTTGGAGGATTAGTCTTCTCCCCCTTTTTGGCAGCATCAGCTTCTACAGCCTGACCTCCAAAAGGAAATGGGTTCAAAGGGCTAACCTCAGCAGAATGCTGTGCAACCGGTTGAAATTTCGATGCAGGGGAAGTTTCCGGTTGAGCAGTTGGGGCATCAACAAGAACTTCATGAGCTTGAGCAGCAGCAGGAGATGACATTACAAGGCTGGCAACAGTCGAATTGAGACTGGTTACCTGAGCCTGTAGTGATTTGTACAAGACCGTCAATTCTGTAAGAGTTAAACTATCCTCAACTGGAATTTTACCAGTATCATAGGAAAAAGATGGACCATCAACCCTAGGTTGATCAAGTCCACCACCCTGGTTTTCTTGGCGCCTGGGATTCCCCTCAACTGTAGTTTTTCCCTTAGGATCCACTAGGGGATCTTCCGGTTGAACTAAAGTGTGGGTTGCCATGGATTGGGTCTTATGGATGTTACTACCATCATCAAAGTTCAATGAGAACATTTGAGTGGCAGCAGCCCTTTCCACATGAATCTCATCTAAACTCCTGAGATTCACCTCCTGGGGTGAATGGGGGTTAGATGTAGCAGTGTGAGTATCACTCAGAATGTTCCCATGTAATGTGGTGCTTGGGTTAATAACACCATCATCTGTGACAACTCTTTCTACATCATCATTCACAGGTGAGAAGTGTGAAGTGTAGGGTGAGAAAGTGGATGGGGATTGTACATCCATATGAAATGACTCCCCCTCAGAAGAAGGTTCATCAACAAGTTTAAATCCCAATTTGGCTGACCCAAATGGCTGTGTGCCAAGGGTTGGTTCAGGGCTGGAGGTAATAGGTTGCAAGAGAGGAGTAGGCTCTTGCACAACCTTTTTGAGCCTTTTGAGCTTTGTAGGCTTTGGGGAAGGGGGGATGATGGGAATTGATGGTGGGTCTGAATCTCTTCTCCTTTTTCTTTTGAAAATTAAGGTTTGTTTATCAGAAGGAGAAGGTGGTTGATCAGTGGTGGGTTCAACAACTGTGGATGGTACAGTGTTGTCCACTGGAGCAAGTTGCTCTTCAGAAGCATGTGTTTCCGGTTGAGAACTAGGTTCTCCCTGTTCAACCGGAATCACCCTTTGGATTGGCATGGGATGGTCAGTGTCCCTCCCAAGGAAAGGCTTCTTGTTGGTGGTTAATTTAGAAAAAGTGTTTTCAGATAATGCTCTTGGAACCAGCATCATGTTTCCTTCTAAATTAAGTTGGGGGTATTTTTCTTGCAAAATGTAAGTTAAAAATCTAGGGTACATGTAAAAAGCAAAATTCTTTGCATTACCCTTTAGAGCATTAAAGATTACAGCAGAAAAGTTGTATACCTCCCATTTCACCACAGCATAGAATGCAGATGCTTGCTCAGTAGCCATTTCATCAAAACCTGATCTCTTTGGCGAGAGGCACACCATGATAGTGTGAGCCAGAAATCTCCATTTGTAGGGTATTTGACCCTTGTGAACCGTGGCAGTTCCTTCAGTAGCACCACCATAGCCAATTGCGTTGAGCAGGGCCATGTATTGCTTCGGTGTTCTTCGAACATACCCGTTCTGGTCATTTAACTTCAGCAATTCCCTTATCAGCGATTCAGTAATGAGAACAGTTTCCCCTTTTATGGTTGACTTCAGTGTATCTTCCTCCACATCATCAACATCCTTCTCAAGCAGTTGGATGTTCTTCCAAAATTCAGAGAGAATTTCCTCATACATATACACCGCAACAGTGAGTGCGTGATTCAGATATGACGATTTGAGAAAATTGATCATCCCTGTGAAAGTTTCAGCGTGTGTAGAGTTCACTGGTTCGTCAAGAAACGCAACCAAGTTGTGTTCAAGAGGAAAAGGATCATTCTTTACTGGTTGCTTCCCTCGTGCTTTGGACTTCGGTGCCATTGTTGATTTATTTTGAGAGTGAATTTGGGATTAGGAAGAAATGGTTCTGAAAATTTCTAGGTTTTCGGATTTTGAACGGTTTCTAGCTTTTGGATTATGAGGAGTGTTGAAGGGGTTGGGGGTATTTAACTGGTGGGTTTAACGGTGAGTGACAGTTAACAGCGATGGATAAAGTGCGCTGAGTCACAGGAGAGAGAAAGGAAAAAGTGCAAGTGGGTCCGCAAAAAGTGTGCTTCAGGTGGTTGTATAGTACAACCGCCTGTTGCGTGTCTTTTGAATTTAATTCAGATATTTTCTTGAACAATAAATTCAAACACTTTAAATGCACAATCAGCTTGAAAATGTGTGCCTCAACCGGTAAATTAAATGATTCATTTAAAGCAAAAGTTTTCCGGTTGAGATTCAAGCGGAGATTTTTCTCTCCTCACAACAAAATTTCTTTCCGTTTGAAAGTTGATCCGGACAGATTTCCGGTTGAAAATTTTTCCGGTTGAGATTGTCAACAGGAAATAAAATTTCCGTTTGAAAAATTTTCAAAGTTAAACTGATCTTTCAAATAAAGAATTGTTGTTTCGTTTACCAGTTTCAGAAATTGGGATGGTGTGATCAAAACTTGAGTTTCCGGTTGAAGATGACTTTCCGGTTGAGATTCAACCGGATATGTTGAACTGGAAAGTTCAACCGGAAGATAGAAATACACTTGATTTTGAAGAATTTCTTGTATCAGTTATCATAGCTTAACAGTATGACCTGACTATGATTTGAAAAGGTGTCTAACTGATACAGAGACTGTTCTTTTTCTTTTTCTTTTTGTATCAAGAGACGGGCTCTTTGACACAAAATGGTCTCTTTTATTAAGTTTGTGAAAACAGTTTAATCAGTCAAAGTTCATCATACCAATGGCACTAATGAGATAGAAAAATCTAGCTTCATCAAATGCTTTGGTAAACAAATCAGCCAATTGTTGATTAGTATGAACTTTAACCATTCTAATTAAATGTTTCTCAGCACAATCTCTAATAAAATGGTACCTGATGTCAATGTGTTTTGCTTTTGAGTGTTGAACAGGGTTGTTTGTGATTGAGATGGCACTGTTGTTGTCTGCAAGAATAGGAGTTTCCATGAACTTGATGCCGTAATCCAACATTTGATTCTGAATCCATAAGACTTGACTGCAGCAGCTTGATGCGGCAATATATTCAGCCTCAGCAGTAGAAGTAGATACACAGGTTTGCTTCTTGCATTGCCAAGACACAAGTCTTTCTCCTAAAAATTGGCATCCTCCAGTAGTAGACTTCTTATCTAAGTTGCAGCCAGCATAATCACTATCAGTGTAAGCTTTGAAGGAGAAATCTGAATTCTTTGGATACCACAACCCAAGCTTTGGTTGTCCTTTGAGATATCTAAAAATTCTCTTCACTGCTAACATGTGTGATTCCTTTGGTTGACACTGGTATCTAGCACATAAACAGACACTAAACATGATGTCAGGTCTGCTAGCTGTGAGATAGAGCAGTGATCCAATCATTGCCCTGTAGAGATGAACATCCACTGGCTTTCCACTTAAGTCACTGTTTAACTTGTGGGAAGTGGAGATGGGGGTTCTTGAAGTTGAAACAGACAGCATGTCAAATCTTTTTAGCATATCTTGAATATATTTTGACTGATTCAAGAATATTCCATTGGCAGTTTGCTTCACTTGTAATCCTAAGAAGAAATTCAGTTCACCCATTGAACTCATTTCAAACTTAGATTGCATCAGACCTTCAAACTCTTTGCATAAGGCAGCATTGGATGAACCAAAGATGATGTCATCAACATAGATTTGTACCATCAAAGTATCTTTGCCATCAGATTTCACAAAAAGTGTTTTGTCAATAGCTCCTCTCTTGTAGCCATTCTCTAGGAGGTAGTTTGAAAGAGTTTCATACCATGTCCTAGGAGCTTGCTTGAGACCATATAAAGCCTTGATTAGCTTGCATACCTTGTTGGGGTGATGAGGGTCTTCAAAGCCTGGAGGTTGCTTGACATACACATCCTGTTCCAAAAGACCATACAGAAAGGCACATTTGACATCCATTTGAAATACCAGAAAGTTTTTGAAAGCAGCATAGGCAAGAAATATTCTGATTGCTTCAAGCCTGGCCACTGGAGCAAAAACTTCATCATAATCAATGCCTTCTTCCTGTGTGTAACCTTGAGCTACAAGTCTTGCCTTGTTTTTGATCACTATTCCTCTGTCATCCTTCTTGTTTCTGAATACCCATTTGGTGCCAATTGGTTCTTCACCTTCAGGTAGGTCTACCAATTCCCAAACCTTCTGTTTATTGATCTGAAACAATTCCTCTTGCATTGCCTCTACCCAACTTTCATCTTCCAGAGCATCATTGATCTTTGTGGGTACTTCTTGAGACAGAAATGCAGCATGTAGGCAAATGTTTGCATCAATAGACTTGCTTCTTGTCAACACAGGAGCTGACAAGTCTCCTATAATATTCTCCCTTGGATGATTCTTACTAACTCTTCTATCAGTAAACATTGGGAATTCATGGCTTCTACCATTGTGAGGAATATTGAGTTGAGGTAGTAACTCAATATTGTTGATTTGTGATGTAGGATCTGAAACTTCTTGAGAACTGGGGACTGAATCTGAGATTAGATGCTCAAAACTGTACTCATTTGACCCAGCATCAGTTGAATCATTGGATTCATTGTTCTCAAAATTTTCTGAAAAATTGTTTTCCGGTTGAGTGACAACCGGAGATTCTACTGTCACAGGATCCGTTTGAACTTCAACCGGAAGTTCAACCGGATGAACTTCTGCATCAGCAATAACAATTTCAGAGATTTTCTTTGAATTGTTGGGTGTCACAGGCTTGGTGCTGATTGATGAAAAGAATTTAGGTTGCATTTGCAGGCCCTTGGTATTCATCTGCCAGATATTCTCAGCTGATCTCATGTGATTCTGCTTATGTTCCTGTTCCTGCACTGTTGAACTTAATGGCTTCTCAATGGTAAAATTGAAAGCAGAGGTTAGTGCATCTATATCAAATAACCAATCCGGTTGAGATACAAAGTTGTTAAGAGATTTCTCATTAAAAGTCACATTAATGGTTTCCTCAACAATTTTGGTACTTTTATTGTATACTCTGAATGCTTTTGACACACCAGAATATCCAACAAAATATCCCTCATCTGCCTTTTCAGCAAACTTAGGTAACAACCTATTAGTTATCAAGATAGTAACAGGACATCCAAATGATTTGAAAAAGTAAATGTTAGGTTTTCTACCTCTCCAAAGTTCATAAGCAGTTTTATTTTTACCCTTAACAACCAAAGTCCTGTTTTGGACGTAGCAAGCAGTATTTACTGCTTCTGCCCAAAATATCACAGGTAATTTAGAATCTGCTAACATTGCTCTAGCAGCCTCAATTAATGTCCTATTTCTCCTTTCTGCAACACCATTTTGCTGTGGAGTTCTAGGAGCACTAAATTGTCTAAAAATTCCCTTTTCCTCACAAAATGAGTTCAAAACATGATTTTTAAATTCAGTGCCATTGTCACTTCTGATTGTCTTAACTTTCAGTTTTGCTTGATTTTCCAAAGATACAATTAGTGTTTTTAACAATTCAGCAGTTTCATCTTTTGTTTTTAAGAAAAACACCCAAGTATATCTTGTAAAATCATCAATGATGACAAAACAGTATGACCTTTTTCCCAAACTCATCACTCTAGTTGGACCAAACAAATCCATATGTAAAAGTTCTAGAGGTTGAGTGATAGAAGACTCAGTTTTTGGCTTGAAGGAGGTCTTGTGTTGCTTACCCTTGAGGCAAGAAACACAGTGCTCAGAACAGTTGAACTGCTTGTTAGGAAGACCCTTAACCAAGCCAAGATTCACTATTATGTTCATGTTCTTGTAGTTAACATGACATAACCTCCTGTGCCATAAATCAGATTCATCCACTGAGGCTTTGGATATAAAGCATGCAATTCCACTTGCTGGAGTGGCAGCAGATAGATCCAAAATATATAGTCCTTCTCTCCTAGGTGCTCTGAGTAACACAAGTTCCTCAGGGATGTTAACACCAGGTTTTAAGACTATTGCCTCTAGCTCAGTAAACATCAAATTCAAATTTTTGTCACACATTTGTGAGACACTAAGTAAATTGAAATTCAATGTATCAACAAAATTTACCTTGTCAAAGGTAAGCTTCCCATTACTAACAGCACCTTGTGCAGTAATGTGTCCTTTTGCACTCCCAAAAGCTACAGGACCTCCGTTTATATTTTTGGGGTTTTCCAATACATGCTTATTTCCTGTCATGTGGCAAGTGCATCCACTATCTACAACCCATAGGCTTTGTTGGCCTTTATTATGCACCTACACACAGAGAAAATTGATTAATTTCTAAAGGGAACCCAAGCCTTTGAGGTCTTGGGCTTGCCAGAAGCATCATAATACTTGTACTCTTTAAGTACTAAAGTATTTTGTATTGGATCCTCATTCAACAGATCATCTTGATCAATGTTCAAGTGTTCAGACTGTTCACTTGTTTGATATTGTCTGTTTGTTTTGCTAAGCCTTCTCTCAGCAATTTTCTTCTCTCTGTATTCCCTATATTTCTTTTGTTTGTTAGTCAAAACCTTTGGCACCTCATTGTGTGAGATGTAGGTTTGATCAACACTAGTTACTGGTGAGATTCTAGCCTTTGGATTTGAAAATTTGTTTGACTGGCTAGATCTCTCACTGTGAAATGCAACAGTGGCATTTCCACTTGAACTAGAGGGAATTTCCGGTTGAGAGTTGTGCTTGTTTTTCACAAAATTTTCTCTAGAGGTGGTCTTGCCTCTAGATGGGTTTCTCCTTCCTTGACCTTCAAAATGGTCATACTCATCAGTAAACTGAACCCTGGGTCGTTGTTTAGGTGCAGTAACTGATCTCAGTGTTTTGGAGCTTTCCGGTTGAACTTCATTTCCGGTTGAAAATTTTTCCGGTTGAAGTTCAGCCGGAACCCTGTTCAATTTTAAGACTGAAAAACTTCCATTTTTGTTGTTCCCAATTAAAACTTTGTTTGACTCAGTATCAAAATATTTCAAAGTGTTGCTTCTTACAGGTGAAGTTTTTCCTGTAGATCTTTTCTGAGTAAGAACAGTTTTGGGTTTTAACAAATTTTGGGTTTTGCTCAAAGGATTGAATTTGCACATTGCAGCCATGTGCCCTTTTTCACCACAGAAAACACATTCAAACATTTTCCTTTGGTAAGTGTTTGTGTTTTTGGCTGAATCTTCATTTGTGACCTGGTGGTAAGTTATCTTACCCATTTTCTCAGTTTCACTGGGTTTTGGCTGCTCAGGTAGTTTTCCTCCAACTTTTGAGTCTTTGGGCTCATAAATAGTTGGTGGTGGAAAAGCAACTTTTGGTTTTAAAACCTTGGATTGGTCAACAGATGCTGATGTGCTAGCATCTTTGACTTCACAGTTTAATAATGATTCAACAGAATTTGTTTCAGAAGAAGAGCATGTGGTGCTATCAACAGTTAGACTCACACCACACTCCTTCTGAAGTGCTTGGATTGGAGCAATAACAGGTGAATATTCCTTGGGTGGTTCAACATTGTTGTACCCAATACCTGTTTTCCCATGCATTACTCCATTCCAAAGTTTCTCAGCTTTCTTGTTAGCTGTTTGAAATTTGTCATAGGTGAACAAAGCATCTTTTAACTTAATTTCAAGAATGTCATTTTCTGCTTTTGCATCTTTTGTTTCTTGTCTTGAAACAGTTAGTTTGTTCAACAAATCTTCCAATTGTGTTTCCAAAACAGAGTTAGTCAGCTTCAATGCATCAAATTCTTTGTTCAAATTTTCAAGTTTGGTGATGTATGCATTTTCAGTTTTCTTAAAGCAACTTTTCAACTCATTCAGATTAGAAACTTCATCAATTAGATCAGTGTTATGTTTCCTGTACTTTGACACTTGTTCTATGCATGCAGGGCTGCATAGATTTTCCAAAACTTTTTCAGGAATCTCATTTACCTGTTCTGTTGAATCTTCTTTGGCCATCAAAGCATGGTTGATTGGCTCAAACTCAGTGATAAAGTCATCCCACTCATAGCATTCAGTCTGGTTAGCTACAGCTGCCACTACATTTTGATTTCCAAGTGGTTTTGGTTGAGTTGGCTGTTGGTTGCTGTTGCTGTTGATGTGTTGACTGCTGCTGTTGTTGCTTCCATGATTTGATCTCTGTTGGACATTGTTGTTGTTATTCTGTCCATCTCTCCTTGGCTGCTTGCATTCCCTGGCAAAATGACCAAGTTGGTGACAATTATAACATTTAGCTTTAGATTTATCCAACCCAATTGATGATCCCTTTGACCCTTTATAAGTTCTTCCTGTTCTCTTATAAAACCTTTGGGCTCTTACAGAAACCATAGCTAATTGAGTTAAAATGTCCATTTCCTCTAGATCATCTGCCCCTATGTATTCCAAGTCTTCACGTGTGAATCCTTGAGATGAGTCAGTTGCCACATAGGCAGAGTGAGAGTTGTCAAACAATGTTGAAGAACTCTCTGAGCATCTAGTTGGCTCATTGAAACTGACTGAGGGTGAGTGATATTGAGAAGAATTTGAGATCTTTTGAAAATCAGTTGTAACCAAAGCAGTGGTTTGCAACTGTGGTGATGCCTCAGGAAAGTTATTTTGCTTAAGATTAAGCTCCATTTCATAAGCACTAAGGACTCCATGGAGTTCACTTAGTTTAAGCTTTTTGAGGTCCTTGCACTCCCTAATGCTTACTGTGTAAACAGTCCACATTGGAGGTAAGGATCTCAGGAACTTCCTGTTGGCATCAGCCTGTTCTATTGTTACTTCTACCTTTTGCAATTCATCAAGAAGTGAAACAAATCTAAGATACTGGTTGGTCATAGATTCACCAGTTTTGTAAGTGAAGTTTTCATATCTTTGTTTCAAAACATCCTTTTTGTTTTCCTTAACCTCACTAGACCCTTCATACATTTCACTGAGAGCATTCCACAAGCCATTTGCTGTCTTATATCCTTTAAACCCTACCAGTATAGAGTTGGGTAATGCAGCCTGGAGTGTCCAGTAGGCCTTGTGATCATATTCAAGCTCATTATAATCAGCTTCAACATATTTGTCTAGTGGTTTTGGTATTTGCACTTCGGCATCATCAGCAGATTGAACAGTTGGACTATAAGGACCTATAGTCAACCTGTTCCAAATGCGTCTGTCTAGGCTTCTAACAAAACCTTCCATCCTGAGTTTCCAAGTATCAAAGTCATCAGGAGTGAAAATTGGTGGTTTGTTAGAGCTACCATTTAGTGAACCAAGAGTTAAGTCAGTCATTGTGAAAAACAGTTTGTAAAACAGAAAAAGCTTGTAAAAACTCAAGTGAGCAAGTAAAGTATCAACTTTGAAGCACTAGAAGTCTTCAAAGTGTAGAGCCAAAGCTCTGATACCACTTGTAGGACCGTTGATTACTCAGAGAAATAATCAGAACAAGAACTCTTTACATGCAGATCACAACCATGCGGAATAAAGTTGTATCATACTTGTTTTTACTTAAGCTTTGTTTTTCTTATACTTGTAGTTTGATTGTATTGATTGCATAAACTAGTGAACACAAGATAATAAAGTTCTCGGTACTATTTGCATTAACTCAAGTTCAAACTATTACAAGTGTAAGCACTGAAACGGGTACTTGTGAATGAACTAGCTAACAACTATAAATAGTACTAAGGAGATCAACTACAGCCGTTGATCTCATACGGGCTAATCTAACCGTACATGAAAGTCAAACAATAAACTTACTAAAAGAACATTAGTAAACATACAAAAGAGGAAATGTGCAAAATGCATTTATCTATAAGTAGGAGACGGCTAGGATGTGACTTTGGAAGAATAGAAGTTGTTGCAGGTCTGAATTCTGCAAAATTAATATTCCTGTACTTTTCCGGTTGAACTCTTTATACTGTTGAATAAAAGAGTTCACCCGGAAATGTTCTTCCGGTTGAGCTTCCGGTTGACAAAACTTCCGCTTGAGCGTTCTTCCGCTTGAACATATCTTCAACCGGAAATCTTCGTCTTGATCCGGTTGACTCAGAAAATCATTTCCTTACAGTGTGAGAACAAAAAAGTTTATTTTTTTCTTTCATTACCTTATCCCATATTGGTGTAGGAACAAAACACCAAAAATTTGATTCATTACTTTGTCCCATATTGGTTTGAGAGCAAAAAGTCTATTTTTTTCTTTCATTTAGCTTGTCCCACATTGGTGTGGGAACTAAAACATTGTTAGTTTATATATGAAAACCTACATGACTTATTAAGTTCTTATGTTGTGTTTTACTCCGGTATCTACCCGCGCGCAGGGGGGGGTGCAAATTTGGTAAAAATTGCCTTCCCGTCCGCACGACCCGCGGACACGAATGCAACTCCGAAAAGCGGGGGGCGAGCACAAAATTGGTTTTTCTTTTTTTTGCTTCGCAGGATCAGACAGTTGATAAAGTCTTTTTCGGTAAGAAGTGGCGCAACGAAACAAACACATCCTTATGGCAAACGTCTGATTCGGTCAGCATTAAGACCTCATTAAGCCGAACCAAACAGCCCCTTAATTTTTACCAAATTATAACTTCATATATGTTTGGAAACATTTCTTCATACAAATAGACATATTTTCAAATATCGAAATTCTTTTCGTAAGACGCGACTTCTACCGTGTATTGACGCGTGATATAATACGCGCGTTCGAACATTAATAAATGAAAGATTTTATTTATTAATCAAAAGGGTTCAAAACTTTACAAATATTTAATAAATTAAATATTTATAATTCTCCTAACGTTTAAAGAAAAATAATCCATATTATTCAATATTTATTTTTCAAACGCGAAAATCTAATTATTATTTATTTATTCAAATAGGTAATAAATTCCACCAACTTCAATATTATTTATTAGCCAATAAATAATGTCCTAGGATTTCTATCACTGTCATCGGGTAATAACAGTCAAGACTTAACCTTGAACATTGAGTGACGTATTCACTAACTCAAGATAGCCAAACCATAATACGTCATAACATTACCTTGTAGACGTTTGCTAGGCTAAGTTCAACCAATCATATCTGTCATCCATCTTCAAACATGTGAGTCTTCACGGCCCCTTTTACATTTCTGTTTTCTAACCTAGGGGAGAATTCAATGGTTACTTTTCAATTTCATTTTTGTCAGATATTATGATAACTGTAAGAAGTATTGATTGCATGTTCTTTTCATATCCCCAAACTATGTATTCATGTTGATTCATGTTATATGCCTAAGTCCCACTATTAATTGAGTTCAGTTAGTTCATTCAAAACGATAGCTTGTGAGTAGATCTATTTGGGTTGACGACCCTGCCCTGACTTGGTCGCTCCAGTCATGACTCCACGGTTATAGTCAAGGGGTACATTTGTTATTCTGGTTATTCGGTGTTCTTGGGGAAGGATACCAGGAGTGGGTAAACAGTTAGTTTTGAATTCAAGGTTCATGATTAATCTTTACAACAACAGTGTCAAATAAACTAATATTCTGACAGACTAAACATTTTCAAACATAAATTCCAACAGTTCAAGTGTCATAAAACCTGTGAACTCACCAACAATTATGTTGACTTTTTAAATTCTTGAATTCTCAGGTGATTAGAGACTGCAACTCCATGTTTTTCTGTTCCGATCCTGCTTTTCATATCATGGTTTACCTGCCGTGTGTTCATGCATTTCATTTTGGAGATTTAGACGCATTACGCCCTAGGGTAGTTATGTTTATAAATCTCATGACTATGTCTTTTGGAAAACTTATCATGTAACCACTACTTTATTTCCGCTGCCACGGTTTTAGATGTTTAAATAAATGTTTGAAACTTATATTTTCAATAGATAATGGTTAAATAATGTTCATTAGACGTCATCATTCATAACCATGACCATGATGCCAAATCAGTCACATGCCCACATTTAGTCATTTTCTCGGGGTGGGACATACGTGGTATCAGAGCCATGGTTATAGTGAATTAGGATGCATCGGTCTGCACCTAGTCTATAACCTAAGCTCTGCATCATTCATTTGTGTGTGTGTGCATTCATGCATTGCCTTGTATGTGTGCCAGCTTGCAAACCAATGTGCTTTCCCTTAGTTGATTGCCTAACATAAGTATTATATATATAAATTGTTGTAACTTGGAATTGTCATAGCATGGCAAACGAGGAAATCGTTGTGATACCTTCTGACTCTGAGCCATACTATACTCTGTCTTCACCTGATGATGTGCCTAGGTCGCCAGACTACACGCCGTCTTCACCTGTCCCCGACCATTCGACTCAGGTTGACACTACGAAGGACAACTGGGATCCGATTACGTCAGATGACGAGTTCTACGAGGATGAGCCCGAGGAGACTATCCCTACTACTTTCTACCCTCCCGTCGCTGTGATGTCGGTTCCTGATCCCATTGTTTCTATCCCTGACCCTCATGTATCTCACTCTTCTGCGCGTATTCTTGACCCTTCATCTACCCCTGCACCGTCCCATCGTCTCTACTGTCTTGCTCCAGGTGGTCATAGGTTAAAGCATACACCTAGGAAATCTGTTATTCGCATCCGCCCTATGTCCACTGCCCCTACTGGTGAGCCTGCCCCCAAAAGGCAGTGCGTTTCTGATCCGCCCATTGTTTCATTTGTCCTTGAGCCACCATTTGTTTCGTCTGTCCATGAAGTAGGAGAGTTGTCCGCTTCAGCAGCTGCTCGTACTGTACCCATCTATGATGGTATTCCTGTCCTTTTGCCTTAACTCCTCTCCATTCAGTCACGTTTGTCTGGGCATGATGATGCCATTCGTCGAGTCATTGTTGAGCTTCGTTCATTGTTGTCTTATCACACCATCCAGACTCTTGAGACACGCCTGACTTCCATCGAGGATCATGCCGTCGCTACCGGTTTTGCTATGGATTCTCTGCACGCGAACCTTATTGATGTTTCTGGCTCGACCACTACCATGACGTTGACCGTGGAGATGCTCCAGATGCGCATGCAGGCTATGGAGGATACGATGAGGATATTTCAGATGTTCATGGCTTCACTCAGCCAGGTTGCCGGATTGTTCTTCATGCCGCCACTACCACCATTTCCCAGAGGCCCGTACTAGTGGTACTACCTAGTGATGCATTCGTATCATGTTTAGTTAATGTATGAAAACTATGTTGTATTTTGGCAAATGGAGATGCGCCTCCGACTTTTGAATCAATTATGGTATGTTCGTACTTGAATTGTAATGTTTGTCATGATGTATGTTTTCGAATATTAATTAACTATGGTTGTATTACTTTCGTTGTAGCTTCTTATGGATGCATGGTTGTTATGGTTGTTGTGCATGTATGGTTGTTCATTATAGATATGTAGACTATATATTGTTGTATATTGTCTTATTATATTTCATGTTTACATTCGTGAAATTAAGACAAACATGTCTGGACGCCGAGGACGCCCGCGAACCAACCGAGCTGATTCACCTCCACCCGCACCACTGAACGCTGAACAAGTCGAGGCCTTAGTCGCCTAACGTATTGCTGATGCCATCGCTGCTAATGAAGCAAATCGCGCTGCCGGAGGCCATGGTGAAGGTGCTCCTGGTGGTAAGACCTTCGATAAATGTTGGAAATCCGAGAATATAAATTCCCCCGAATTGTTTTCAAGGTTTTGTCTAACGTTTCAGGTGTCCGCGAATGTACCTATAAGGACTTCATGAATTGTAAACCTATCAATTTCAAAGGTACCGAAGGTGCTGTTGGTCTTATTCGCTGGTTCGAAAAGACTGAATCTATCTTCCGTATCAGTAACTGTCCCGACCACTTTAAGGTCAAATTTGCTGCTTGCACATTCATTGATGGTGCTCTCTCATGGTGGAATTCGCATACCGAAACCGTCGGAACTGACCAAGCACACGCTATGCCTTGGGAAGAATTGAAACAACTACTGAGAGATGAATACTGCCCGCGAGAGGAACTTCAACGTTTGGAAGTTGAGTTCTGGGGACTCACCATGAATGGATCTGATATTGCTGGATACACCAAGAGATTTCATGAACTTGCTCATCTCTGTTCCGCAATGGTGACTCCACCATACAAGAAGATCGAGCGTTACATTTGGGGTTTAGCACCCAACATTCAAGGGAATGTATTGTCTTCCAACCCAATCACTCTGCAAGCCGCCGTTCGTTTGGCACATAACCTGACCTATCAGGCTACTCGCCAAGGTGTTTCCTTTGCTAGGAAGACTTCCGATCCTTCCAAAACTGTTGTTGATGTCTGCTCACCGTCTTCTTCATCTGGGAAGAAGTTTGACCGTAAACGTAAACGCGGTCATTTCGGTAAAAAGAATTCTGAGAAGCGATCCGAGAAACAACCCGAAAAAGCCCCTAAACCAGTCAAAGCTTTTGTTGCTTCTACTTCTGTTCAAGAACCAAGGAAATCTGGCTACACAGGAAATCAACCACTGTGCTCAAAGTGTAACATTCATCATACCCTGGATTGCAGTAACGTCTATTGCAACAACTGCAAGGCTAAAGGTCACATTGCCAGAGACTGTCCATCCCGCACCTGTTATGGCTGCGGAGCTGTTGGACACATGAAGAACCAATGTCCAAAGAAAAAACAAGCCGTTGGAACTGCCCGTGGAAGAGCCTTCGTGATGAACGCTGGAGAAGCCCGACAGGACCCAAATACTGTCACCGGTACGTTCATCCTTAACAATTATTATGCCTCTTTTTTGTTTGATACCGGAGCGGAGAAAAGCTTTGTGTCTACCGATGTTTTGCCCATTACTCAAAATCAACCCATGTGCCTTAGACACTAAGTACACCGTAGAACTAGCATATGGTAGTCTAATCGAAATTGACAAGGTTTTCCAAGATTGTTCCCTACGCCTTTCCGACCATCCGTTTAACATTGACTTGCTGCCCGTCGAATTGGGAAGTTTTGATATCGTAATTGGCATGGACTGGTTATCGAAGAATCGTGCGGAAATCATCTGTCATCTTAAGCAAGTCAAAATCCCGCTGGAGAATGGCGAAACTCTAATCATTCAAGGTGAAAAGATCGGAACCAAGCTAGATATCATATCCTGTATGAAGACACGCCGATACCTTCGTAAAGGTTATCATGCTATTCTAGCACATGTCGTTGGTAAGGAATCAAAAGAGACAACGCTGAATGACGTTCCAATCGCCCGTGACTTTCCTGAAGACTTACCAGGACTGCCGCCAGCCAGGCAAATAGAATTCCAAATCGATCTTGTTCCAGGTGCTACACCTGTAGCACGTTCTCCCTATCGCCTCGCCCCTTCTGAAATGCAGGAATTATCCAATCAGTTGCAAGAATTATTAGATAAAGGATTCATTTGACCCAGTTGCTCCCCCTGGGGTGCACCTGTTCTTTTCGTCAAAAAGAAGGATGGATCATTTCGCATGTGTATCAACTATCGCAAACTAAACAAATTGACTGTGAAGAATCGTTATCCACTTCCAAGGATCGACGAACTGTTCGACCAACTTCAAGGATCAAGTTATTATTCAAAGATTGATCTACGATCTGGTTATCACCAGTTGAGAGTTCGTGAAGAAGATGTTGCTAAGACTGCTTTTAGAACCCGTTATGGTCACTATGAATTTCTAGTAATGCCATTTGGCTTAACAAATGCACCCGCCGTATTCATGGATTTGATGAATCGTGTGTGTAAGCCATACTTAGACAAGTTTGTGATTGTGTTCATAGACGATATCTTGATCTACTCCCATAGTAAAAGGGAACATGAACAACACTTAAAACTTATCTTGGAATTACTCAAGAATGAGAAGTTGTACGCGAAATTCTCAAAGTGCGACTTCTGGCTTCGAGAAGTACAATTCTTAGGTCATGTAGTTAATGAGAAAGGAATTCATGTCGACCCTTCTAAGATTGAAGCAATTAAAGATTGGAATGCACCCACTACTCCAACTGATATTCGTCAATTCTTAGGACTCGCTGGCAATTATCGAAGATTTATCGAGAACTTTTCAAAGATAGCCCAGCCTTTGACTGCTCTCACCCAGAAAGACAAGAAACTTGTCTGGGATTCTAAAGCCGAAACCGCCTTTCAGTTGTTGAAGTAAAAGTTGTGTAATGCACCAATTTTGTCCTTACCCGAAGGAACGAATGATTTCGTGGTATACTGTGACGCATCCCGTCAAGGTCTAGGATGTGTACTTGTGCAATGAGACAAGGTCATTGCTTATGCCTCATGACAATTGAAGATTCACGAAAGGAATTACTCGACTCACGATCTTGAGCTTTGAGCCATTGTCTTCGCTCTAAAGATTTGGAGACATTACCTTTACGGTACGAAGTGTACGCTATACACCGACCATAAGAGTCTTCAACACATATTCAATCAGAAAGAGTTGAACATGAGACAACATCGTTGGATTGAGTTACTCAACGATTATGATTGTGAAATCCGTTACCACCCACGTAAAGCTAATGTTGTTGCCGACGCATTAAGCAGAAAAGACCGAGTGAAACCTCTCTGTGTACGTGCCCTAAGATTGACTATCCAATCTAATCTCACTTCTCTCGTTCGTGATGCCCAAGTCGAAGCCCTCAAGGATGAAAATATCCCTATTGAAGGTTTACGTGGAATGGAAAAGCAATTAGTCAAGAAGTCTGACGAAGCTTATTATTTCATGGAAAGACTGTGGTTACCAAATTTCGGTTCAGTGAAGAAATTAGTCTTAGATGAAGCTCATAAGTCTAGGTATTCAATCCATCCTGGTTCTGATAAGATGTACCATGGTTTGAAAGAGTTGTATTGGTGGCCTAACATGAAGGCTGAAATCGCTACATACGTTGGTAAGTGTTTGACTTGCGCGAAGGTCAAAGCTGAATACCAAAAACCCTCTGGTTTACTCGTTCAACCCATAATCCCAGAGTGGAAATGGGAAGGAATTTCCATGGATTTAATTACCAAGTTGCCAAAGACTCGAGCCAGAAATGATGCCATTTGGGTTATCGTTGATCGTCTGACTAAATCTGCTCACTTCCCGCCCATTCAAGAATCCTACACCACTGAACAGCTTGCCAAAATTTACATGAAGGAAATTGTGTCTCGTCATGGAGTACCTATTTCTATCATCTCTGATCGAGATAGCCGTTTCACCGCCCGATTTTGGCAAACCCTTCAGAAAGCTTTGGGTACTCGCCTTGATATGAGTACAGCATATCACCCCCAAAATGATGGCCAAAGTGAAAGAAGCATTCAGACTCTCGAAGACATGCTTCGTGCTTGTATCATCGATTTCGGTAACAGTTGGGACGAACATCTGCCGCTAGCTGAGTTTTCGTATAACAATAGCTATCACACTAGTATCAAGCCGCCCCTTTTGAAGCTTTGTATGGAAGAAAGTGTCGTTCACTTTGTTGGACTGAAGTTGGTGACAGCCAACTCACAGATCCCGAGCTAGTGCATGAAACTTCCGAGAAAATCACCCAGATTCACAACCGTTTGAAAGCTGCCCGCGATCGACAGAAGAGTTACGCTGACAATCGACGCAAAACATTGAAGTTCTTCAAAGGAGATCATGTCATGCTAAAAGTAGCACCTTGGAAAGGTGTTATTCGTCTCGGAAAGCGTGGAAAGCTTAACCCTCGCTACATTGGTCCTTTTGAAATCATCGAGGAGATTGGACCGGTAGCATACCGTCTTCAGTTGCCTCCCGAACTTAGTAAAGTTCATGACGTGTTCCACGTCAGTAACTTGAAAAAGTGCTTGTCTGACGAATCTGTCGTTATCCCTTTGGACGAAATCGAGATTGACGATCGTTTACACTTCATTGAGACCCCTGCTGAAATCTGCGATCGTGAAATCAAACGATTGAAGAAAAGTTGTATTCCCATTGTAAAAGTTCGTTGGAACTCACGCCGAGGTCCAGAATATACGTGGGAACGAGAAGATCAAATGCGTGAGAAGTATCCGCACCTTTTTTCCAATGCTGACAACCCTGGTGGTCAAGACTAAATTTCGGGACGAAATTTCTCTAACCGGGGGAGTATGTGACAACTCGTACTTTCCAGGTATACATTAATATTATAATTACGTGCAATTAACTGTGATTCTATGTGCATTAGGCTAATTTGTCTAAATTAGATGGCCTTAAGTGCAAACACAGACAATCTAGGTCCGACAACAATTACTCGTAATGGAAATCAACCAAAGTTCCGCAATTATTCAAAATGGAACTTCAATAATAAGAAATTCATAAACATTGTTTTGTGAAATCAAAATATAAAATGACTATTTTACAATTTCTAAATTATTGCGTTATGTCGAACGTATTTCAAACGTGACGTTTATTCAAACGATAATTCGAGACAAACAATTATTAGTTTTATTCCTAAAACTATTCTCATCTAAAATAAAACATTAAACAATGTCGCCAAAATACCCAAACAATAAACGCTCACGTCGAGCGAGACTTGTAAATCTAAACAGTAGCACCTCAATGTCCATAATCAAACATCAAACAAATCAAGACTTGTGACATTTCCAATTAAACCCGACACTTATTTATTTTATCGATTTATATGAATATATAAATCATTCGAGATCGAGCCAAAAACCGACTTTCTATCCGTTTATCGTTTCGACCCAAACAAAGTGTCGTTGGACTCGTTGGATCGACTCGGACTCAACCCGACCCGACCCGAGACCCGGTTCAGCCCAGTGAGCCCAATGGGCCTACCGGCCCATTTCTTTTTCTTTTTCTTTTCTCCTTTCCTCTCAGCCCAGCCCGGCCCGTTTCTTTTCCAGCCCGATAGCCCAGCCAACCCGACCCACTTCTCTTTCTCTTTTCTTTCCGGTTCGGGCCTAAGCCCATTTGTCCTTCTCTTTCCGGTATGGTCCACCGGCCTGCCTTTCTCCTCTTTCTTTTGTTCCCGAGTTCGAACCTCACCGCCACCAATTAATTCTCTTCTTTTTTTCCCTCTCCTATGAGCCGGCCCATGTATACTCTCCAACTAAACCCTTAACTAATTTTCCAAGTAACCAAACCATTCCAACTAAACCCTTACCATCATTCTTGCCCTTCGCCTTTTGCGGTCTTTTAGCCTTTTGGATCTTTCCCCCCTTGATCATAAGAACTTGGGGTGTTTAAGTGGCCTTTTTAGGAATCGTCTTTTCATACTCGACAAGCATAGCATGAAGCTCAGGTATAGTCTTAGTCATACTATGCATGTTGTAGTTGCGCACAAAACCCTCAAAATCCTTCGTAAGCGATTTGAGGATCATGCCAACTGCAGCAGCACGATTATACCCATAATTGAGCGATTCCAGTTTGTCAAAGTAGCTCTTCATCTTGAGCACATGACTACTGACCGATTTACCAGATTCAAGCTTCAAGTCGTGGAGTTCCACAACTAGGTCGAACAATTCAACACCAGCTTGTTTTTCATACATCTTTTTCAGCTCTTTGATCATATCACAAGGTGTATGAAATTCGTATTACTTCTGAAGATCGGGAGTCATACTCGAGATCATCATGCAAGCAACCTCATCATATCTGCTGTACTCTGCGTTGTAGAACGCTTTCTCTTGCTCAGAAGCATCAGCAGCTGGCTCGGTCAGCCAATGATGTTCAAGGACATCGGTCCTCCGTTCAACTCTAAGGACAATCCTCAGTTGACGGTACCAGTCATTGAAGTTGGATCCATTCAGCTTTTCTCTTTCAAACATTTGACGAAAAGCATGACCAACATTGTTTTGAGGAGGGTTTGTTGCCATCTACAAAACAGATTAAGTTCAAAAATCAGTATTTTCGATAATCTTTTCCTTAATAAATTTAATTACCCAATTTTTAAACATTTTAAACAATTAAGCTTATTAAGGCTAGGATCCAATTGACATGCCATCATTTCATCAGTTGATCTGCTAGAAATGATGCATTCAAATGGTAAGTGACGATCACTATTTGTATTCCAAATACAATTTCTAGATTTTATGGGACCTACAACTTGCACCAAGTGATTTGTAGTCATGTTTCATCCCATCTTTTGCCACGGGCCAGGGGTATCACCGCCTAGCTCATTTTAAGTCGTCCAGCGCTAAGAACGCACAAATTGTCCACCATTGTGTACCAATGAGTGGGAATTTGCCATGTAAATGCCATTTTACCATTGTGTACCAATGAGTAAGATGACATCCACAAGTGTCCTTTACAAGGTGGATGGCAAAGACTTAAGTTTGGTTTGGGTCAAAACAATTTTGATGCGTGATAAAAAAGGTTATGTGTGAAGATTCATGCACTTCTTCATCACATAATGTGTTTATAAAATTCTTAGTTTGTCTTCCAAATCAAAAGAGCTCGGTAGCTCCATTTGCAACACACAAAGAAGCGTAGGGGTGAGGTTTGCAACTTTTGCAATTAAAAACCTACCCACTTTAGGGAGGCATGGCGACCCGACTTATACCTCTCTTAGAGTGCGTTCAAATGGGTGAGCCGGTGTTTCTTTTGAGTTTTAGGACACAAATTTTATTTTATAAACAAAATCATATTTCAATAGATTATTTAAGCAAATTTCGATTTTCATAAAACAAATTTGCAATAAACCTTTTATTATGTCACAATTATCAGATAATCACATAATCTTAGGGTTTCTAATTATCACATACGATTTTAATTTAATCCTCTTTCATTTAAGTAATAACCACGAACGGTTTGCATGAAACATCATGGTTTTTACTTCTTTTTAACACTTTAAAATCTAAAGGTACAACATGTTGTTCATTACAATTATCTAATAATGACAAAAACTTGGATTTATAATTTTAGATCACAAAAATCAAATTTTAGAGCTAAAAATTAGGGTTTCCGATTCGGCAAGAGGTTTTCGATCCATTATGAGAGTTTACGATCGGAAAGCAGGGGTTTCCGATCGAAACAGGGTTTTCGATCGGGTACTTTTCGATCATGGACTATTCGATCGGGTAGAAAAGCCTTTCCGATCGAAACCTTTCCGATCGGATACTTTTCGATCGGCCCGTAAACACTTTACGATTTGGATCGAAAAGTGGGGTTTTCGATCAGGTACTTTTCGACCAGTTCGTAAACACTTTACGATTTGGATCGAAAAGTAGGGTTTCCGGTCGGAAAACAAGGGTCTCCGCACCGGAATAGGTTTTCCGATCGGAAATCAAGGGTTTCCGATCGGGTCGAGAAGCGTTTTTCGATCAGGGACTTTTCGATCGGGTCGAAAAGTCCTATTCCATCGAATTTTTTCCGTTTTTACCAATTGCGAATCCTTTTCCAATTGTAAAACACGATTTTTAAATGAATCGAAAAGCTAGAATCTTGTTTTGGTTACCCCCCTTCCAAGTTTTATTCCCGGTAATTAATTAAAATCATAGGTGGCTCGTGATACCACTGTTGGGTTATATAATTATCAAAACACGAGTACGCAACGGAAAGAAACCTATGAATTAATCTAACTAACCGGTTTTAGAACGTGTACCTTTTTAGCTCGGCAAGACTTGATCTCTTGGAGGATTTGATGCAAATCCCTCTACGATCGCACACACGACACACCAATGCTATGTGCTAGCAACCGATCACGAACTCCTCTTGATGTAGGCTTGGTCGAACCACACAAGAATCGAAACCCCCCTTGGGTTTTCTTGTTGCCGAATTCGAGAGAGAGAAAAGAGAGATTAGGGTTTGCTCTTTTATCAGATAAAAGCAAATCACTAAACCTTAAACCCAGAGGGTTTATTTATAGTGTTTGGATACTTGGAGAACAAGATAGGGATAGGCATAGAGCCCTAGTCGAAATCGGCCTAGAGGCTTTATCCATATCCTTCTCTCAATTGTAATCCAAATCCAACTCTCTCTAATTACAACTAACACCCTCTGTTAACAATTAACTGTCAGTTTTTAACGAAACCTCGTTAAATGTTCGTGATAAATATTAATTAACCATTAATTAATATTAATACATTTGGTGTCGAGACGTGTGACCTCGTAGGCTTAAATAATTTCCAGACATACGCTTACTATTACATGATCATATCCCTACAGCAAGAACATCCATAAAATCACAAGCTCTTGCAGACTTTGTGGCTGATTTCAGTAGTGATATCCAGAGTGAAGCAGATTAAGAGTTCCAAAGTTTGCAGGAGGATGAATTCTCAGGATGTTTGACCCTATTCACGGATGGGGCATCCAATGTTAGGGGGACAAGCCTTGGAATCATACTGAAATCGCCACAGGGGGACATGATACCCCAGGCTGTTAGGTGTGAATTCCAAGCCACCAACAATGAAGCGGAGTATGAAGCCCTGATTGCTGGCTTACAATTGGCTTGGCATCTTGGGATCAAGAGCATCCAGGTATATTTCGATTTCCTACTTTTAACTAACCATTTCAATGGACCTTATGCAGCAAAAGGGGAGAAATTAGCCAAGTACCTAGAGATTGTGAAGGCCATTTTCCAGGATTTTCAAACTTTCAATAACAACAAGTACCCAGGGATGAAAATGCCGAAGCAGATGCATTAGCAAATCTGGGATCATCATTCAAGGCAATGGAAGACACACATATCCCCATAATCCACATATTAAGCCCAGCAATCAATCAACAGGAGGATCCAGAGGACATTGGTCCGGGGGACAAGGTTTTGGCATCCAATACCTAGGATGTACAGTTTCCTGATATCCCGGATGTACAGTGTCTTGATACCCAGGATTCATGGCGTCCCAATTCCTAGGATACCCTGTCATCCTGGACCAAACCTATCATAGAATACCTACGAAATAGCTCTATCCTAAAAGAAGAAAGAGATACCAGAGCATTCAGAACCATAATGGCGAGGTAAGTTCTCATTAAAGAAAAATTATACAGAAAATCTGTTGCAGGAACATACTTAAGATGCTTGGAGGACGACGAAGCC
>JBCNJP010003008.1:0-27319 GCA_039602395.1 Deinandra increscens subsp. villosa | reverse complement strand
TACGCAGCAGAAAATGTTTTACAACGCGAATTTTAGTAAAACCGTAGACAGGATCCGAGCACCGTATACGCGTAAATACAGAAAGAAATTAAATAATTAATATAATTATCTAAACAATTTTGATATACCTTGGCGGAGTCCGAACAACTGTTCGAGACACCGGGGTTCGACGAACTGGCGTTAGGGTCAACGGTAACACCCGACTCGAACCGGTGAGTCAAGTCTTCAACTGACTGTGAAGACGGGGCCTCAGGCACCACGGGCACGTTCATCTCATGAAGTGGCGGTGGTGGCGGTGATAAAACGATGTGTCGCGAATCGCGACATCCGAAACCAGATTCTCCGCGGTGTGCATATCCATGACCGATCCGGAGATCGAATCCACGGCGGCACGTGGAGGCGGCGAAAGGGCGATGGTGGCGGTGGCGGCATATAGTGGTGCCGGCCACATCGGAGGTTTCACGGCGGCGGCGGTCGGTTGTTCAAAGGACAGACGCGGTGGCGCAGGTAAAGCCAAGACCACCTCACGGTGGTCGGCTCCTTGCTTCTCGATGGCGGCGGCAGCGCTAGCCGCTGCCCTCTCTTCTACGGTTGCGGCTCTGGCGGTCGCGGCTTGGGTTTCCATACGGATCATGGCGGCAACCAAACAAGGATCCCTCTTCAACATTGTAGTGGCGTTAGGCGGCGGCGTGTGGTGGTGGTAGTTGCCAGCTGTCACACCCCCAAAATCCCACGCGCGACAACGCGCCGCAGGGAGCGTGACAAACCAGGATCGAACACATTAGCCATACGAACAGTCTATATGCAATGTAAAAGTAAAACCAGAGTAAATGCGTTTTTAAATGCGGAAGCGTAATCGACAAAGTTGTAATAATTGTTCAAGCGCCAAAACATGCGCAAACCAAAAGTTAATAAGTTTGATAAATAAATAAGTCTATGATGCATGCATGGTAATAGTAATCCTTATGTGGTGCATCCTAGCTCGTGGCAGACAATCCAGTTTAGCGACCTGAGATATAACATGCTAAAGTGTCAACACAAAGGTTGGTGAGTTCACAGGTTTAATCAGTTCAACAGTTTAACAGTTCAGTAAAATCCAGATAATATATCAATAGCTAGCTAGGCTATTTTCAAGAAATCAGTGCACGTTCGACTAGTTAAACTAGCTATCCAGTTACTGAAGCTCGACAAGTTCAATTGTGCCTCGTTAAGACTAAGAAGTTTATAACACCCGTTCGATATCCAATCGTGCCAGAGCGACTGACCCGGGTGGGGCTGTCAAACCCAGTAGATCTACTAAATAAGTTCCCGCTGATGTCACATTGACAGTAACTATAAAGTGAGGGCTTTATCATAAGTGTGCCACTATCATTCAGGTGATATATATCTAACAGTTCAAGTGTTTGCATGTTAATCTCCCCCAACAGAATTAAAATAAGTAAAATGGGGCCGTGAAACTCACCTTAGGTTGCTCAGCAAAGTTTCCAGATAAAACAGTTAATTCAAGTAGCAAGAACGAGTCTTGTGCAAGCAATCAATCACCTAACGAGCATACGAGTATAAGTGCGTGTTCTAAACTATTAAATCTAACGTAAGCGATAAAAACGAAGGATCGTGGAATCTGAAACAAGTCGAGGATGGCACATGTGCCAAATCCGAGCGATTATCGAAATAACGCGAGAAAATCCAATATATAACTTAATATATATTTTCTAAGTTTAAGGATATCAAAAATAAATACATATAATATATATATATATATTCAACTAAATGTTCAAGTGACGCTAATAATAAAGTTTCTACAAGTTAAAAATATATATAGGTAAATATGTTAAATCCAATGATTTAAATATTAATTTTGAAAAGAAACAACAATTTATGGTGAATCATAATCCAAAACCGTGTATTTTATATTTCTAGTCCAAAACGACTTTCTTAAATAGTTTTCTAAAACATTCTATGGTTTACACCAAAGATCACTTCGTTTCAAGCCAACGTCATGTATATATATATTTATAATAATCCACACAATATATATATATATATATATACATATATATATATATATATTCCTCTTTTGAGATAAACCCAAAGTTTTATATCAATATATATATTTATAGGTTTTAAAACTATATTTATTATTTAAAATAACAAGTTAAATATGATTTACGGGGTGTAAATGTCTCAAATATAATTTTTACGGGTTTAAGATATGACAAGGAACAATGTTGATACAAAATCTAGTAACCAAATGCTTAAAATACGAGATAGTAAAAAAAAACAGCAGACATGAGGGTCCTAAGGTTCGAACCCGCGACCTCACTGTCACGATACCGAGTACAAACCACTCGGCCAAGGGTCTATTGGTGACCAGATCCGGATCGAAATCCTTATGTGTACAGGCAGCGACCAGAAACGGTTTAAAGAAATAATACAGAAACAAAAAGGCTGAGACCGGGACTCGAACCCGCGTCTCCTGCGTACAAAACCAACACCCTAACCGCCCGTGCCAGATTGGCGTCTGTTACTAAACCCGCTCCACAAACCTTATAACCCGAACTCGCCCTGTATCATCTTCTTCACCCACAACCCTAATGTCGCCGGAGATATTTTCCGGCGACCGGAAAATCGCGAATCTAAAATTAAATACAGAAAAGTGTGCTAAAATCAGTGGGGAACATTTACCTCAAGGTGAAACTGCGAGAGGACAAGTTTTAGTCACCGAAAACGCGTCCTGAAGTTCCGACAGTCCCGCCTTATCTTTCTCCGATTCGAAAATAGGTGACTCCCGTTTGATCAGTGACGGAAGGCGATCTCAGTGGTGGTCGAATGAGGGTCAATGGTGCAGTGGTTGGACGGAATTTCAAAGTATACGGTGGAGCTTTGGTGGGTTTTTCTTCGCGAAAGTCGAGAGAGAATGGGAGAGATTGTGGAAGCTTGGTGAGTGTCTCTCAATGATATGACGATTATATATAGATCGGTTGGACTGGTGTGTTGAAACAGTCGGACTTGATTGCCGGAATTGATTGAGAGGAGAGGTGGTCATCGTGAAACAGTCCGGGTCTTGATTTGTGTCGTAAATGACATTAAATCAAGTAAGGGTAAATATCATATTTAGTCCCTCAAGGTTTTTGTTTAATTAAAATATGTTTGATGAATTACAATTTAAGCCCTCAAATATACGAGGAGCGTCAAAATATATAAATCGTCTAACGTTTATAGGGAAAATATAAATCTCGTTTTACTAAATAAATTATGGCATATAAGTTTACAATTATATATTTAAAACTACATAAAATCATAACTCACCTATTTAAATCACTTAAATTTGTGTAATAACTCTATTATCAATAACTTGTAATTAAAACAATTTAATTACATAAAATCATAAATCTCATTAACCCATATTATATGCATATGTATTTAATTCCATATATAATCATAGAATTTAAATCTATACTTATTAGTTCACATAATCAATGAATAATATGTGAATATACAAATACCACATAAAATCATAAGATACGAATCATAATATTTCAAACGTTTAAACTTCCGTGCATGCTCGTAGTGATTGATCACACAAAACCCTAATTTGCTAAAGTCAACAAGTCAACACAGTTAAGCACATAAATGTTCACACAACACACTACGTCAAAAAGTGGCTTTGGCCACGGTTTTTTTAATAACGCATAGCCACTGTTTTGAAAAAAGCGTGGCCAAAGGTAAGAAATTCTCGTTTTAGCCACACATATTGTGTACCCGTGGCCAAATATATAGCCTTTGGACCCTTTTAGCCACGTATTTTTTTGTTTATGTGACAACAACAATCAGGTGCAGTGGCTTTAGCCACTGTTTTACAAAAACATGTGGCACTTATTTGTCACACTTAAAAAAGAGTGGCGAAATGCACCAAACGGCCACGGAATTTTTATGATTTTTTATTCGTGTGACCAAAAAGGAATGTATAGCCACGCTTAAATAATGTTGTGTGACGGAAGAGTAGATTTTATTACTTAGTAAATTAAAATAAAACAAAACTATTTATGCGTGGCTAAATGTGAGCAATGGCCACGCTTTTTACTTAGTTATGTGGCTAAAAGCTAGTACATATGGCCACTGTTATTAGGTTGTGTGACTAAATATTAGATGACTAATGGTCACGGTAGGTTGTGAGTGACAAAAATCTATTACCTATGGCCACATATATTAACCGTGACTAAATGGTAGGTTGTGAGTGACAAAAATGTATTTTATGGTCACGGTAAAATATTAAATGCGTGGCGAAAAATAGAAGATTTGTTTCCCTCTAAAACAACGCGCTTTTTTCAATTGTACCATTAATTCGAGCGGGTTAAAATCTGCTACCCTATATATCATCATCATTGTTATTTTCCTTTTTACCGCCATCCCTTTCTTGATCTCAAATTCTCTACACCAATTCTCTCAAATTCTCTACACCAATTCTTGTATCAAATGGCCGATAATCAACGCTCCCTTAATTACTGGTATGTGAAGCATAACCGTATTTTTTTGGTTTACAGTAACAGGAGAAGAAGATCCTTCAAGTCCCACAAATCTGTGATTAAACACAACGATGAGAACATCCTGAAGCAACTATATGCGCAGAAGATTCCTGATTGTTTTGCCTACCATGTTGAGACAGCGAAATTATTTCGTGTCCTTGATACAAAATTCAATGAACCTGAAGAAGAAGATGAAGAAGAAGATGAAGAAGATCATGAAGAAGCAGATGAAGCAGATGAAGAAGAAGAAGAAGAAGAAGAAGAAGAAGAAGATGATGATGATGATGATCATGATGATGACGATGCAAGTTCATCAGGATCATACATATCCGAAGATTGCAGTGATCCGGATTATTAATTAATGGATGTTTGTGTTGAATTATGAACAAATTAAGAACACTGTTTTATATGTTTATTTTTAGTTATGATATTATCTTGTGATATGGCCACTCATATTAAACATTGGTTGCGTGACAAATTATGACAAATGGTCACGGTATATTAATTTTAGGTGGCTAAAAGAAGAATACCAACAGTGTACGGCGCTTGTAATCATTACTATTTCATTTACTTTATCTTTCAAATCTCCATCTACCACGCCCCTCGAGTATCGATATATACTATCTCTGTATCAGTTTTCATCATCATCTCCACCATGACCCTTTTCTCCCAGTCTTTCTCTCTCTGTTTTTCGTCCATCATCGACGGCAAAAAATGTGGAATTGGCATCATCCGTATGTGGAAAACGGTAAGTTATCATCTTCACCACTGAAATTCGATTGAAATTTTCGTCTCAGATTTGGTAATTTTATCATGTGCAGGGAAAGATTGCACTCTGTATCTCCTGCGAGCAGATTTTAAGTTATTGTGGAAACCATGGAGACGAGGAGTCTCTAATGGTTCATACAAATGCTTTACTGAGAGCAGATTTTAAGTTATTGTGTAATTCTATAAGAGTCAGCAGTAAGGGCACATGTTGAGGTTTGCAGGACTTGTATTCTTCAGGTGCTTCTCTCCCTTCTGGCCCCACGAGCCTGATTTTTCTTCGGCCACTTCTTCTCCCTTTTTGGCCCCATGAACCCGATTTATCTTCAGCCACTTCTTCACCATTTTCAGTTGATCATAAGCAATTGCATGTGAGAAAGCAAAGAGGGACTTGTTCTCTCTTTTCACTTGATCAGAAGCAAGTGCATGTGAGAAAGCAAAAGAGGGATTTTTCTTCAGCCGCTTCTTCTCCATTTTAAGTTAGTAGTTTTTCAGTTGTAATTTTATAGATCAATGTATTAATGGAATCATAACCTTTGGATTATGTATGTAATTGTGTTTGTTAAAGCAGCAGTTGATTTTGTTTGTTTATTTTTGACTTTTATTGACTCTGGTTTGGTCAAAGAGAGGAGACCTGCAGGCACAATCAAAAAAAGGAAACACTTGACTCAAAATTAAGATCCATAATTATATATATTCCAGAATACATAAAGAAAAAAAACAAATATTGTTGATACTGTAGTTTGCTAAGATTCAAAAACATTACAATGATGATCAATTAATCGGTGGTTTTTCGTAATATCATTCCAGTACAGTCAGCTCTATGGTAAACATTGTGACGTGCATCTACGGATGGCAATACATTATCGTTGTGAGGAAAAACTACCGTACTAAATTCTTCATTGGCATCGTCTTCATAATAATCTCTGTAATTTCTGGGAGGTGTCATAAAGACAATATGCAGTTTTTTATCCAGCTGGTCTTTGACGTAAAACAACTGTTGTGCTTGTGACGCGAAAATGAACGGGTCCTCCTTGTGACCTAGTCTTTTAAGGTTGACCAAAGTGTAACCAAGACTATCTTTTTTGACCCCCTGTGTATTCTCAACCCAGTCGCACATAAATAGAGGGATGGTTTTAATATGGTAATCTAGTAGCCATATCTCTTTTAAAACCCCATAGTAAGGTTTTTTTCCATAGGTTAAGACCTCGTTAGAGATGTGCATGTCATTTACCTCTACACCAACCCCGCTGTTCTGGTAAACCCTACCGTCTCGAGATTTTGTACGAAATGAATAGCCATTGATGTCATATACTTCATATTTCCTCACGCTTCTGTGCGGACCATGTGAAATCCACCTAACGGTCTCTGATATAGTTTCTGGGGACTCCGCCATCTCCTTTTCAACCTGAAATTCATAGTAGGTTCATCAGGAGAGTTCATTAGGAATAGGAAGATTATAGCTCTTCCAAAAATAAAATAAAGTTGTTCCGGACAACTCAGGTCAGTTGTTCCGGAAAGTTACAGTTCATCCGGAATTAAAACTATAAGAAAAATAGTTTCAGTTCACCAGGAAGGTTATAGTTCATCCGGATAGAAAATAGAGTTATTCCGGACAACTCAGGTCAGTTGTTCCGGAAAGTTACAGTTCATCCGGAATTAAAACTATAAGAAAAATAGTTTCAGTTGATCACCAGGAAGGTTATAGTTCATCCGGATAGAAAATAGAGTTATCCCGGACAAGTCAGGTCACTTGTTCCGGAAAGTTACAGTTCATCCGGAATTAAAACTATAAGAAAATAGTTTCAGTTCACCAGGAAGGTTATAGTTCATCCGGATAGAAAATAGAGTTGTTCCGGACAACTCAGGTCAGTTGTTCAGGAAAGTTACAGTTCATCCGGAATTAAAACAATAAGCAAATTTAGCTGACCTTGTTGCGTAACCATTTACCAAATGTTGTGCTCTGCTTCTTAGTAAGGTCATTTAGTCTACTACCAGGATGTTCCTTTTCCAAAAATTTCATGTGTTCTCTGCAATTACATGAATTGAAGTTATCTATAAAAGTTTATAATTAATTAAACAGATAAAAAAAGGTTAATAATCTAAATTACTTACTCGATATAATGCTCAATTTCAGGCGTATTTAGCAACACAAATAAATGCGCTTTCGATAGGAGCTCTGGAGAGACTTCAACTGATCTACCAGCTGACCCAGGACTTCCATCCGCACTGCTATGCTTTTTAGTTGGAACACCAATAGTTGTGATGTTTTTTTGGTATTCGCTGAGAAACTCAATCGTTTCTTCTACAATGTTCTCCTCAGCAATGCACCCTTCTGGATAAGTTTTGTTTCTCACGTGGCCCTTAATTACCTTCATACACCTTTCAAATGGATACATCCATCGAAAGCATATTGGGCCACATAATTTTACCTCCCTAGTAAGGTGCACCGTCAAATGAAGCATAACATCAAAAAATGATGGCGGGAAATATTTCTCAAGCAGGCATAGTGTGACACAAAGATCTTCTTGCAATTTGTCTAGCTCTTCGACGTTGATCTCTTTGCTGCATATTGATTTGAAAAAAAAACAGAGCCTTATAATAGCATATCTTGTCGGTTCAGGCATGACTGACCGAATTGCAATTGGCAGAAACTGTTGCATCAGCATATGATAGTCATGTGACTTGAGCCCCACAAGTTTCTTGTCCTTTAGACTAACCAAACTAGAAAAGTTAGAACAATAGCCTTGTGGAACCTTCAAGTTATACAACGTGTCACAAAACTTTTCCTTTTCATCTTTTTGTAACGTGTAACACGCTGCAGGAAGTACTATGTTGTTCTTGTTCTGTTTAGGCTGCAACTCTGGTCTTAACCCCAAAAAGTTCAGATCCTTTCTCGCTTTCAGTCCATCCTTCGTCTTTCCGGGAAGGTTGAGCAGAGTTCCAACAAGACTCTCAGCCACATTCTTTTCAATATGCATGAAATCAATGCAATGTTGGACACTATTATGCCTCCAGTATCTAAGTCTTCGAAACCATATATTGAATTTCTTCCAATATGGTGGCTTCTCTTTGTTCTTTCTTTTTCTCTTATCAATCTTCCCCCCTCTTCCGGTTGAGGTCTCTGGGATTTCTGAATCAGTACACCTTAATCCCTTTCCCCATTTGTTGCTGATAAGTTGAACTTCTTCGTATATCTGTTCTCCGGTCATAGGATCAGCAGCAACTTCCAACTCTTGTTTACCATTGAAGGCCTCTGTTTGCTTTCGGAAGGGATGCGTATATGGTAGATATCTTCTGTGACCAGCATAACACTGCTTGGCTGAGAAAGGAAGCCTAATGCATTTAGTTTCTTCCCGACATACCACACAACCACGGAATCCACTGTACGGGCAACCACAAAGTGTACCAAGTGCAGGGTAGTCATTAATCGTCCATAAAACAACTGCACGCAAAGTAAACTGTTCTTGCGCATACGCATCATATGTTTCCACACCTGCCTCGAATAACAGCTCTAAGTCATCAATTAATGGTTCCAAAAACACATCAATATCGTTTCCAGGCGCTCCCGATATTAATAACGAAAGCATGATGAACTTTCTTTTCATACACAACCATGGTGGAAGGTTGTAAATGACAGATAGAACCGGCCACACACTGTGATTTCTGTTACCTCTATTTACGTCGACCCCATCAGTTGAAATGCCAAGACGAAGACTTCTAGGATCGTCAGCGATTTCGGGATATTTGTCATCGATGGCTTTCCATGCCGGTGAATCGGATGGGTGTCGTAACACACCGGGTGTTTTGGAACTGGTGGCATGCCATCTTAGATCCTCCGCTGTGGTTTTCACTTGAAACAGTCGTTTCAATCTTGGAATGATGGGGAAATACCACATTACCTTTGCAGGAGTATTGTCGTATAGTTTCTTAGTCCTCTCATCCACCTTCCACCTGGACTCACCACAAGTTGGACATACAGTTAGGTCCTTGTTCTCCTTCCTGTACAGAATACAATCATTGATACACACATGTATCTTGGTGTACCCTGCACCCATTGACTTCAAAATCTTCTTGGCCTCATATGTATTCTTCACAATCTCATTACCTTCAGGTAGCATCTGTTTCAGCAAAACTAAAAGTTCATTAAAAAATTTATCTGATCCCCCATGCTTAGTCTTCAAGTTCAGTAGTTGAACCAAGGCAGATAACTTTGTGAAGGTATGGCATCCTTCATACAGAGGCTTCTCAGCATCCATGAGTCGTTCTTGAAACTTCTCATGGTCCTCATCGAAATTTTCTTCAGTAGCTCTGACCATTTTTATTGTTTCGGCTGCATCCAATGGAACTCCGGAATCGAAAAATGATTCCGTGTGAAGCTCCTCTCCTGCGGGCTCGTCTATCTCTCCATGTTTAATCCACCTTCTATAAGTCTGATCGAATCCCTTTGAAAATAAATGAAATTCTACATCATCAACCTTAAAAGAGTAATGGTTTAGACAATTAACACAGGGACATGGAATTTCATTACTCTCCAAATTGGTAACTGCAAACAATAAGAATGATTTAACTCCATCGGCATATGATTGCGTGGTTCTACTGGTTTTCATCCAAGACTTATCCATGTTTGTTTTGCTAACAGATACAACAACAAATTCTGTCGATTGATATGTGAACCTGTTTATTGGAGAAGTAATAGGACGGAGGGAAAATTCTGTCGATTGATATGTGAAATTTTCAATTGAGTTCGCTCTAATTTACCCCGCCTCTTTTAAAATTGGAAAATTGGATTTTAATAATCCAAGTTATTACCAATTGGCCAATATTAATCCCAATTTCAAAATTGGCCTACATTAATCCCAATTATTAAGGTGTTGGATTTCATTGGACCCCCGTTAAGTTTTCCTTAACTCCGTTAGTTTTTTGCTGACGTGGCACTGATTAATAAAAGCCACGTGGCTGCCACGTCAGCAAAAAACTAACGGAGTTAAGGAAAACTTAACGGGGGTCCAGTTAGAATCATATTTAAATAAATTAAAACGAAAATTACTCTTGATCCTGAGAAACTCTAGTTCATCCGGTTCTATTACTGAATAACTCTTTATAATCCTGAAGAACTCTAGTTCATCTTCCCTCAATCCTCATGAACTCAGTGGGTAATTTTGACTTTCTTCGTTTAATTTTGACTTCTTAATTTGATTTTTGAGATCGTGTGACAGTAATTTCGGATAATTTCAGATCGTGTGATTAAAATATTAGTGGTTTTTTGATATCTTGTAGGAATTTCAGTTGGAGAACGTGTGAAAATAATTTTTGTAGGATAACCAAAAGTCCAACAATTATAATGTGCAGTCCTCATGAACTCAGTGGGTAATTTTGAAATTAATCAAATAAGACCTATGGTATACTCTAGTGATTACACATCTGATAAGACGCATACTCAAGTGATTTGCACATATAACCATACCACTTGATCAGTAATGAGAAACTTCTCACCTCCAACATCAAAACCTTTTCAAAATCCTTATCAAACCTTTTCTCAAAATCCTTAAGAAACCCTTTCTCAAAACACTCAAATCCTTCTGAAAATGGCAAGCTTGAAAGAATTAGTTGAAGATTATTTGCAGATAAAGATTGTTGCTACCCTGGACAGGTACGAGGTGATTATCAGGGCAGAGAGACAGAGTGTCTTAGACGGGATGGCCCTGCTCAACCAGGTACTTACAGAGCCACCAAGTCCATCAAGATACCAGATGGCTACTTTTCTGGTAGAAGAGATACGCGTCTCCGATGCCAGACTTCAAATGTTGGTTCAACAGAGGCAAGAAGCAATGAGTAGGCATTTGGAGTTGATGAAGGAGATGGAATCTAGGTTCCCGTGAACCTCAACATGCAACTGCTCTGTTTCTTTTTTTTTTAGGAATGAACATGTAAATTAGGAAACAATTTTGTGTATGGAATTGGAATCAGTAGTATGAAATCCACTTATTGTTATATACTTGTTTATCTATATCTATTTTTGTTTATTAAATCAATCTGTTAAACAAAAACCCTAATCCTCGAAAACAGAGACGATCAAAAACCCTAAACACAAAAAAACAGAACCCCCATTTCCGATTGAAAGATGGAATTTTCATTTTCAAAATTAGAAAACTAGAAAACATGTTCAAATCAACTGTTTTCTATCTCTACATTACATTAGATTTCCGTCGACGATGCGTTGGAGCAGACGGCGACGGAGGTAACGGAGGAGAGGTCGAGCGGTTGTGCGTATAAACCCTAGAAAGTGAACGCCCATTTTCTTTTGTATATATTTGGAAAACGAAAATATAAAACAGAAAACAGTAAAAAAGGTGTTTTCCATTTTTAGTTAAAATTTAGAAAACACTATTTTCTGTTTTCCTAGAAAACAGTAAAAAAGGTGTTTTCCATTTTTAGTTAAAATTCAGAAAACACTATTTTCTGTTTTCCTTGTTTTCTTGGAAAACAGAAATGGAAAACACCCCCTGTTTTCCACAACTAAACGCCCCCTTAAATTTTGGGGAATTATAATTCTAAATAAATTATATAAAAAGATTTAAGATAAAAATTAAATAATGGGTCAATTTGGGGTCAAATGGGTCAATTTGATGTGTTTAGGACCAATGAGTCCCAATAAGGTGTGTAAGTAACCAATAAGTTGTGTTTAGAACCAATGATGGCCCAATTGGTGTGTATGTAACCAATAAGTTGTGTTTAGAACCAATGATGGGCCAATAAGGTGTGTATGTAACAAATAAGTTGTGTTTAGGACCAATGGGACCCAATAAGGTGAGTTTAGGGGAAACGAGGGCCAGTTGGGACCAATGAGTCCCAGTAAGGTGTGTATGTAACCAATAGGCATGTTTAGGACCAATGATGGCCCAATAAGGTGTGTATGTAACCAATAAGCATGTTTAGGACCAATGATGGCCCAATAAGGTGTATGTAACCAATAAGTTGTGTTTAGGACCAATGAGACCCAATAAGGTGTGTTTAGGGGAAACGAGGGCCTGTTGGGACCAATGAGTCCCAGTAAGGTGTGTATGTAACCAATCAGCATGTTTAGGACCAATGATGGCCCAATAAGGTGTGTATTAAATAAAGTTGTGTTTAGGACCAATGAGACCCAATAAGGTGAGTTTAGGGGAAACGAGGGCCAGTTGGGACCAATGAGTCCCAGTAAGGTGTGTATGTAACCAATAGGCATGTTTAGGACCAATGATGGCCCAATAAGGTGTGTATGTAACAAATAAGTTGTGTTTAGGACCAATGAGACCCAATAAGGTGTATGTAACAAATAAGTTGTGTTTAGGACCAATGAGACCCAATAAGGTGTATGTAACAAATAAGTTGTGTTTAGGACCAATGAGACCCAATAAGGTGTGTTTAGGGGAAACGAGGGCCTGTTGGGACCAATGAGTCCCAGTAAGGTGTGTATGTAACCAATAAGCATGTTTAGGAGCAATGATGGCCCAATAAGGTGTGTATGTAACAAATAAGTTTTGTTTAGGACCAATGAGACCCAATAAGGTGTGTTTAGGGGAAACGAGGGCCAGTTGGGGCCAATGAGTCCCAGTAGGGTGTGTTTAGGGGAAACGAGGGTCAGTTGGGACCAATGAGTCCCAATAAGGTGTGTATGTAACCAATAGGCATGTTTAGGAGCAATGATGGCCCAATAAGGTGTGTATGTAACCAATAAGCATGTTTAGGACCAATGAGTCCCAATAAGGTGTGTTTAGGGGAAACGAGGGCCATCTGGGACCAATTAGTCCCAATATTAAGGTGTGTATGACGTAACCAATAGGCATATATGTTTAGGACCAATGATGGCCCAATAAGGTGTGTATCTACCAAATAAGTTGTGTTTAGGACCAATGAGACCCAATAAGGTGAGTTTAGGGGAAACGAGGGCCAATTGGGAGCAATTAGTCCCAATAAGGTGTGTATGTAACCAATAAGCATGTTTAGGACCAATGATGGCACAATAAGGTGTGTATGTAACAAATAAGTTGTGTTTAGGACCAATGAGACCCAATAAGGCGTGTTTAGGGGAAACGAGGGCCAGTTGGGACCAATGAGTCCCAGTAAGGTGTGTATGTAACCAATAAGCATGGTTAGGACCAATGACGGCCCAATAAGGTGTGTTTAGGGGCAATGAGGGTCATTTTAGGATACAATTATCATTAAATTTATTGCTTAGTATTCCATTTTACATTTAAAGATTATTTTAAAGGTATGTTTAAAATAAAGTTAAATACGATTTGCGTTCCTGTGGTTTGGTGGTTTTAACTTTTTGAGTCCATGTTAACTCTTTAAAATTCAAGATAAATCGTATTAATTGAGTTTATATTAAATCCGATAAATGCTGTCACGTCCTTATTAGCTGAGATGTTTTCACCCGGATCGATCCTATTAATCCCCAAATTACTTCCCACCATTTTTCAAATTTCCCAAAATTCATTGATCAGTTCCTATTCAACTCCCTCTAACCAAAACTTTATCACCAAAACGATTCATTACTCTCTTCTTCCATATATCACTAAAAGTTCATCTACCTAATTGATTGATCAGTTCCGGATTCATCACACTATCATCTTCAGAAGATCACTACCTAATTCCCGTCAGTATATATTAATTTCACTGTCATCTTCAGTAGATCATTTTCATCTCAATTATTTCATCTTAATTATTCCATCGCATTTATTTCATTAATTCTCTATTTATTTCACTGTCATCTACAGGATTCATCTGATTTAACAATGGAAATTGAAGGTGAAGCATATGACAATGAATATAATTATTCGGAAGATGATGAAATGTATAACAATGCCGATCAATCGGATAATGAAGAGGAAATGGATAACAATACTGACGATGATTCGGGTGAAGAGGACATGGAAAACATTGATGCCCAAGTCGAAAATGATGCCCAAGTTGATACCCAAGTAGTCGACAATGAGAATGTGGAAGCCTCTGCTCCCCAAGCAAACAAGAGGGGGATGACGCGGTTGGTACAGTGGCGTGCCAGATTTGAGAAAAATGGTGAGGAAAAATGGCCACTAACATTTGATGCGCTGGGAAGGGTTGGCGGGGTCCATAGACCAAAATTTTCGAGTTTTATGGGAGACATTGTAAGGGCAGGGGTTGGATTGAGGTATCTAGAATGGAGGAAGGTGCCAATAGAGGACAAGAACAAAATGTGGGCAGCGATTCAGGTTATGAAACAGATTAAACATTTTCTCATATTAGGTTTGTTATTGAATTCCATGCGACTAAAATATCCTGTCATATGTTATTTTTTTAGAAATATTTCAAAATTGAAGACTTTCGAAGGAGAGCTATAATGGTACGGCTTGGTGGGTTGCTAAGGAGTTTTAGAAGAAATATGTTGGAAAAACACATTCGTCCCAACCTAGCAAAACCCACCGTGCTTGAGAAAGTTCCAAAGATGTATCGCACTATTGTGAAAAAGGAAGACTGGGACAGATTTGTAGCATATACAAGATCTGAAGAATTCGAGGTTTTTATTCAATTCAAACTGCAGATTTCATTAAGTAAGCTAATAAGTGTTAATTAATGAGATTATAATTATATATCCTACTGTTCTGTTGGAAAGGCTGCGTCAAAGATTGGAAAAGAGGTTCGAGCAAATTATACTTATGATCATTCAATGGGGCGGGGAGGATACGTCTTTCTGAGAGAAAAACTGGTAATAAGCTAAGTGTGTTACACCCAGTCATGGTTAAGAACGTTTATGTTTCAAGTCTGATATATATTATTATTATAATACAAGGTACAAAACAAAGAAATTGCAGCTGATGATTGCCCCTCTCGAGCGTTTATGTGGAGGAAAGGAAGGGTAAATAAAGAGGGGGAATACAAAACCCCTGTGGTGAAGGGCATAGCAGATGATATAGTAAGTTTAATTGCTATATATATACCTAATTATTCACATGTTAAAAATTAACAGCACCTCATTAAATTAACTAAATTATATTACTGCAGGCCGAGAATGAAACAAAGATAAATGCGGGATCTGTGACAGTAGAACCGGGAACGGATGCCCTGACACTGGTCCTTGGCAAGGAAAGGGGTGGATACCTAAAAGGTATTGGGTATGGAGTGACTTCCCGTGGATATTGGGGTGCTCCAAAAGGGCGATCAAAAGAACGGATCGAAAAACTTGAGGCGGAACTAATAAATGAAAGACAGCTGCGTGAGAAAAAGGATCAAGAGGTTGAGCGCCTCACTGATATGGTTAAATCACAGGATGAGAGAATTGATAAGCTTATGGCGGCTATGGAGTCTGTGATTCAAGATAAACAAGTTCATAGAGCGTCTGTAAGGGACAAACTATATATATATATATATATATATATTTATTTATTAATTAATTAACTAATTGAATTAATTGTACATAGGACATGATCAATTCTGCGCGCAATACATCGCGGAAACAATCTACTCAATCAAACTCATCTCAAAGGTCGGCCGATAAGGTACGGATTTGAAACAGTTCTGAATTTGAGTTGATCTGGAAGATTCTAGTTCATCTGGATGAACATGCGTCTCTACTTATAGTTCATCCGGATAGTTAGAGTTCATCCGGATAGTTAAAGTTCCTCAGGATAGGTAAGGTTCATCAGGATAGTAAAAAGTTCATCAGGATAGTTAGAGTTCATCGGGATAGTTAGAGTTGATCCGGAAGATTCTAGCTAGTTCATCTGGATGAACATGCGTCCCTAGTTATAGTTCACCGTGTTGGTTATAGTTCATCCGGATAGTTATAGTTCAGCAGTATAGGTAAAGTTCATCAGGATAGTCAAAGTTCATCAGGATAGTTAGAGTTGTTCCGGAATATAATTAATAATTAACTGTGCCGGCTATGATAAGTTCATCAGGATAGTTAAAGTTCATCAGGATAGTTAACTAATGTTTAGCCGGTTATGATCGATATGATTTTATTAATTAATTGAATTGTAGGTCTCTTCTGCGACTCTATCACAACACACTCCTACATCTACAACAGCGTCGCAAAAGGAAAGGGTAACTATTTTAATTTACACAGTTGTGTACTTCCCTTATAACTAATTGCTATATGATCATTTAATTAAATGCTGATGCTGTCTTTAGGTGAGAAAGAGAAAAATGACAGAAGCAGCAGCTGCTGCAGCCAGTGATGCTGGGGCATCAGAGCAGGAAGTGGTATATATATATATATATAATTAATTTAGAAATTTGACAAATCGCTTTGACGTTATCGTTAATTAATATATATATATGTTAATTACTAATCAGTTAATTACATGGTGTCAATTTAGGAAAAGAATAAGAGACATGCAAAACCTGCAGCTCGTAAAGTACCTCCTAAGAAGAGTGATCTTCAGTTGGAAAAACCAAATAATTATGATGCCATTGCAGCTGCTACCGATCTGCAGCCAGTAATCCAAGAGGTATAGATTAGTATATACCACAATTTTTGTATTCTATTTTTTACTTTAATTAATTAATTGTTTATATATATGCTATAATTAATAATAATATTATTATTATTATGTCACTTCTGATCAGGGGAGCCAAACTGCGACGTTGCACATGGAATGGGATCCACTGAACGTCGTGGGAATGGCTGAATTATTACCAAAACAAAAAGATGAGAAGATTCATGGAAGTCCATTAGCTCCTGGTTGCCGTAGAATTAGAGTTTATCAGGTAAAAAAGGGTGCAACATTTTTACCATTCCCAGTAGATGGTAAAACAACGCTTTCGGAGGTTGAAAATAAATATATTATTGCATGGCCGATGAACCGAATGATCCTTCATTCTAATAACAAGTCAGATAGATCACAGCCGGTTGATCATTCTACGGTTCAAAAAGTATTGGAACAACCACAGGTAATTACTACATTAATTAATCGTATCCGCTAATTAATTAACTTTATATATATATTATATATATCTGATCGGTTTTATTTGTCATGTTTCCAGGTAAATAATGATCGGAAAAAGATGCAGAAAGTAGTGTACGTAGCACCAAACCAGCTGAAGAATCAAAATGTGATAAATAGAAAAATCACACGGCACCAGCAGAAGCAGCTGATCAGCACGGACAAGAAATTATAATTAATTATTATAGAAATTAAACTTTGATTAGCTAGTGTCGTATGTTATCTTTTTTAACAGCGTCATGATTAGTGTATGTACATTAATTTTTAATTATAATATATGATTTTTAAGGTTTCTCTATACTAATAAATTAATATATAATTAATTGTAATTAAGAAAATATATGTGACCATATATATAATACCAAAGGCCACACTTTTTATATTTTAACGTGGCCGTTGCCACCATTTGGCCACGCTTATTGGGACAAATTATCTGATTTCAACTACCCTTTGGCCACTTTTTTTTTTCCCAATTATATGTGGCTAAAACACAAATATACGTGACCATATAATACCAAAGGTCACGCTTTTTATATCTTAACGTGGTCGTTGCCACCATTTGGCCACGCGTATTGGGACAAAATATCTGATTTCAACTACCCTTTAGCCACTTTTTTTTTCCAAATATATGTGGCTAAAACACAAATATACGTGACCATATAATACCAAAGGCCACGCTTTTTATATTTTAATGTGGCAGTTGCCACCCTTTGGCCACGCTTATTGGGACAAAATTTATGATTTCAGCAACCCATTTGGCCACGTTTTTTCATATCATATGTGGCTAAAACACAAATATACGTGACCATATAATACCAAAGGCCACGCTATTCATATTTTAACGTGGCGGTTGCCACCCTTTGGCCACGCGTATTGGGACAAAAATTATAATTTCAGCAACCCATTTGGCCACGTTTTTTTATAACATATGTGGCTAAAACACAAATATACGTGACCATATAATACCAAAGGCCACGCTTTTGATATTTTAACGTGGCCGTTGCCACCCTTTGGCCACGCGTACTGTGACAAAATGTATGATTTCAGCAACCATTTGGCCACGTTTTTTTATAATGTATGTGGCTAAAACACGAATATACGTGACCATAAAATACCAAAGGCCACGTTAACCAAACACATGTGGCCGTTGGAACCCTTTCGCCACGCTTTTCTGAAGAACTGTTTGATTACAACAACAAATATTGGTACCCTTTAGCCACGCTTATAGGTGGCTTCAGCCACTGATATTGTAACGTGGCCGTAGGGTACATATGGTCACGGCACCTATGGTGTCGTTTGGAATGGAAAAAAAAAACGTGACAAAACACCTTTTGTCACGGTTTTTTTCCGTGGCCAAAGGTGAATTTTGACGTAGTGACATTTAATATGTTTTACGTTCAGTTAATGCCAGAAAAATGACCTGAAAAGTCGGATTGTCACACCAGCGGTCGAAAGGAGAGAGGGAGGGGAGGGTTTGCGACGGAAAGGAGGGAGGAGGAGAGAAGGAAAAATGTGATTAGTTTTTCGCAACCCTAATCAACCTCCTTTTAATCTCCATCAAGTCCCTCATGGGCTTTCAGTCTAGTAAAAGCCCATGTCGCGATCCAACACATCAAACCCATTAATCGTTAACCCAGTAACGATTAAACAATGTCCCATCTAGAACCGTAAATTGTTTTACGATCAAAACTGTTTTGTTATAATAAATTAAATAAATAACTAGTATTTATTTATTTTATCCATTTTATTTAATTAATTAACAAGTAATTAATTATTATAGTTTGTTGACTCCGGTGTAACTCTTCCGAGTCGAAACCGGGTCGGTTACGTTAATGTCGGGTCAGGACATCTAATATCCAACAATGTTGGCATTGTACTGCTTCACCGTAGGGGAGCCTATGAACCTCGCCCACACTTTATGTTGCTAACTCCTTCACATTGCCAAAGCCGACGACCGTAGCCGGCTGCTATACGGAGGCCTCATTCTCAGCATCTACAGATCCTACGATACTGCCATCCCTCCAGAGCTCACCAGATCCCCAGCCACTCTCTACGCAGACATGGAGTATACCCGCCGCCTCGTCATGATCACTCCACTCTCCTTTCAGGATAATGGATAGCTTACACCGGGTATGGATCCTCTTCCGATCGAGCCTATGATTGCAGCGCAGCAGCACCAGCAGCCGGACCCGCAGTCCCCAGGATTCCCCACTATGATGGACCTCTACCACTCCCTTCAGCAGACCTACACTACCGTCCAGGTGATCGATGATCACACAAAGACCATACAGACGAAGATATGGGGGCTACATGATGAGGTCACTGACCTCCGGCAGAGGTTTGACTGGCGATATGGCCGGTCAGGTGAGGGACCTTCAGGGAACGGTGGTGGTAGTGGCTCGGCTTTTGATGATGACTCCGATTGAGCATGTATGATATTTATGACCCATGGTGGCACGATGATGTTTTCCGTGCATTTGACACTTGACATATGGATTTGATACATTTTTATTTTTATGTATGTGATGATGGATACATTTTCTTTTTTATTTTATGGATAATGACAACGTTTGTAGTTAGTTTGTGGGGATGGGAACAGCATGGTGTGGGTATGATTTTCATTTTTATTTTATGGATGATCACACTGTGTTGTGGTTTGAGTAATTCATAAGCAGGTACATGGCTAGCTCTACATCTGACTGGACCAGGAGGTCAAAACAGCATGGCGTGGTAACCATCCCGCGGTTAAAACGTCTTGTTTACTGGGGAAACTCTACCAAAATACTTCTAGCCCATTACTTTTCTTTTACTTTATCCTTAATTTGAATACGTTTTCACACATTGAGGACAATGTGCAATTTGAGTATGGGGATGGGGACAGTTTAGGTAAATCCGGGAACCAAAAATAATTGTTTCGTCCAACTCAAGTCTTACACAAAACTTCCTTGGAAAACTGGCTTCTGTACTGCCCAAATTCTTCAAAAAGTTGTTGTTTTTAAAAAAGAATGTGTCTAAAAGTTTTTCCTCCTACCATTTATCAACTCATAATCCATTAATTTGAAAATACCTCAAAGTTTTGAAGTAACATTTTCATTAACAAGAGGAAACCAAATTTACTTAATTATGAACTTACACTTTCCCCTTTTCCCTTGACAGTGAGAATTTTAGCCCTTATAGCATGATCAACTATAAAACATGCTCTTATTCTTTTTTTTTTAGAGAAAACAGGTAAATGTGATAGAGGTAGAACTTGACACGGCGATACGTCCCAAAACATCCCCCTAGTAAGCCCCTTTGAGCCTAAACCCTTTCATATTTGCAGAATAAACCCCCTCTGCAAAATACCCCAAAAACCCCCCAAACATTTTCTTTCTATACCTCCCTTTTTGTTTTAGTAAATAAACAGTTATTTCAAAAAGTTTTCAAAAATAGATCTTCACTATTTTCTTAAAACGCTAATAACAAGGCATGAAGTCTAGACGGACCTTAGACTTTATACCCTTTGTCTATGGGGAAAAAATGATCGAATAAAGGGAAAACCCCCTTAAAGGCAAGAGCAAAAGTGCCTCTAGAAGAATTGTTTAGAAAATAATGAAAAACATAAACTTTTAAAAAGACCGTTATATTTACTCCTTTCCACCCTTTTCAAATAGGAAAATTGGATTTTAATAATCCAAGTTATTACCAATTGGCCAATATTAATCCCAATTTCAAAATTGGCCTACATTAATCCCAATTATTAAGGTGTTGGATTTTATTGGACCCCCGTTAAGTTTTCCTTAACTCCGTTAGTTTTTTGCTGACGTGGCAGCCACGTGGCTTTTATTAATCAGTGCCACGTCAGCAAAAAACTAACGGAGTTAAGGAAAACTTAACGGGGGTTCAATGAAATCCAACACCTTAATAATTGGGATTAATGTAGGCCAATTTTGAAATTGGGATTAATATTGGCCAATTGATAATAACTTGGATTATTAAAATCCAATTTTCCTTTCAAATAAAACTATTCTACCCCTATCCCAAGCCTACCCCTTTTCAAAGACCTCATGATGATTCTGTGACTTTTGGTGAGATCGGTGGAGGTTCGATTCCCTGTCAAGCATATGCTCACTATTTCATTTTGGCAACTACGAATCAACCAACCCTAGAGCTTAAAGAACTTCCACAACATCTGGAATATGCCTTCTTGGATGACGATCGCAACTCGCCTGTGATCATTTCTACACGCCTGTGCCCACAAGAAAAGGAAGCATTGCTTGTTGTTCTATGCAAGCACAGGAAGGCCATAACATGGAAGCTATCTGATATCAAAGGAATTAATCCATCACTCTGCACTCACAAGATCCTAATGGAAGACGTATAGAAGCCTATTGTTCAGCCACAACGGAGGGTATACCATAACGTTCAAGACATGGTGAAAAAGGAAGTTGTCAAACTTTTGGACGCCGGACTTATACACCCCATATCTGACAGCCTTTGGGTTAGTCATGTTCAGGTGGTACCCAAAAAGGGAGGAATGATTGTCATCATAAATGACAAAGATGAAAGCATTCCTACTCGCACAGTCATCGGCTGGAGAGTCTGTATAGACTATAGAAGGCTAAATGATGCCACCTGAAAGGATCACTTTCCTCTGCCATTCATAGACCAAATGCTTGAGCGTTTGTCTGGATATATGTATTATTTTTGTCTAGACGGTTTCTCCAGGTTTTCCAAATCCTTATAGACCTGGAAGACCAAGAGAAAACAACATTCACTTGTACATATGACACCTTCGCCTACAGACGCATGCCTTTCGGCTTATGTAATGCTCTCACTACCTTTCAGCGTTGCATGGTTGCCATCTTCCATGATATGATGGAGAAATTAATAGAAGTATTCATGGATGACTTTTCGGTTTTTGGCAACTCATTCGATCATTGTTTGCATAATATGGAGAAAATGTTAGCACGATGTGAAGAAACTAACCTGGCTCTCAACTGGGAAAAGTGTCATTTTATGGTTCAAGAAGGCATAGTTCTTAACCATAAAGTTTCCTAAGCCGGATTAGAAGTAGACAAGGCTAAGATAGACACTATCTCCCGTCTACCTCCACCATCTTCTGTCTGCAATATCCGTAGTTTCCTCAGACATGCAGGATTCTACCGACGTTTTATCAAGGACTTCTCCAAGATCTCTAGGCCCTTGACAAAACTTTTGGAGAAAGAAGTAGTCTTCAACTTCAATAAAGACTGTTTGGAGGCTTTCTCCCTCCTTAATGATAAACTTGTCAATGCACCAATCATGACTGTACCAGACTGGTCTCCACCCTTTGAGATCATATGTGATGCAAGTGACTATGTTGTAGGGGCATTATTAGGTCAACGGAAAGATAAGCATTTCCACTCCATTTACTATGCTAGTAAAACGCTTAACGACGCCCAAAAAACTACTCGGTTACCGAAAATGAGTTGTTAGCAGTGGTATTTTCCATTGATAAATTCCATTCATATTTGGTGTTATCCAAGACTATCGTTTTCACTGATCATGAACCTATCAGATACCTCTTCAAGAAGCAAGATGCCAAACCCAGACTCATCCATTGGATTCTTCTACTTCAAGAACTTGACGTTGAGATCCGAAACAAGAAAGGTGTTGAAAACACTACCGCTGATCACCTTTCTAGGCTTGAGAATGATACCCAATCTTCAGGAGGAGAAATCAATGAAAGGTTTCCAACAGAATACCTCGAAAGAGTTGACTCTTCCACAGAACCCTGGTTCGCAGACATGGAAAATTACCTCGCAAGTGGCCTTGTACCTAGAGGGTTAACGCATCAACAACGAAAAAATTCTTTGTTGACGTTGAGTATTTCATGTGGGAAGACCCATATCGTTTCAAGATATGTGCTGACCAACTAATCAGAAGATGTGTCTATGGTACTGAGACCACTAGCATTCTCAAACATTGTCACTCTAGACCTTGCGGTGGCCATCATGGAGCTAACACCACCGCAAGGAAAGTCCTTGATTCGTACTTTTACTAGCCAACTATATATCAAGATGCCCATAGATTGGTACAAACCTGCGATGCATGTCAAAGGACTGGAAACATCTCCTCATGCAACGAGATGCTCCATAATTACATCCAAATCTATGAAGTCTCTGATGTATGGGGACTTGACTTTATGAGACCATTCCCAACTTCGAGAGGAAACAACTACATGTGGCCGTAGACTACGTCTCTAAGTGGGTCAAAGCGGAAGCTTGGCCTACTAACGACGGTTGCATAGTTGTTAAATTTCTTAAGAAGTTATTTTCTAGATTCGGGACTCAAGAGCTTTAATCAGCGACAGGGTTACCCACTTTTGCAATCATCAAATGGAAAGAGTCCTGGCTCGCTATGGAGTAATCCATAGGGTTACAACAGCTTACCATCCCCAAACAAATGGCCAGGATGAAGTGACCAACCGAGGCATAAAACAAATCTTAGAAAAAGCCGTCGGTAACCACCGAAAGGATTGGGTTGACAAACTCGACGATGCATTATGGGCATTTCGGACAGCCTATAAAAATCCGATTGGTACTACCCCGTACAAAATGGTCTACAGCAAAGCTTGCCATCTCCCCGTTGAATTAAAGCATAAGGCATATTGGGTCCTTCATATGATAAATATGGACCTCCAAAAATCAGGTCAAAATTGACTCGGTCAACTCACGGAGCTCGAGGAACTACATGGTCGAGCCTACGCCAACTCCAGCATCTACAAACAACGGACCAAGAAATACCACTATTCGTGTTTAAAGAAGTTAAGGAGGATTCAAAAAGGAGATAAGGTTCTGCTGTACAATTCCCGGTTAAGACTTTTCCCTGGAAAGTTGAAATCCAAATGGATAGGACCTTATAAAGTGATTCATGTTTACCCATACGGTGCTGTTGACATAGAAGACACATACGGATCTACATTCAAAGTCAACGGCCACCACTTAAAACTCTATGAAGGAGTCTTCAACCATGAGGAAGAGTACCTTCCGCTAGAGGTGGATCATCATAATGTGTCCACGGGTCCGGCCTAGGACGCGAAAATAAAATCAGGTCACCTATCCTTAGTGTACATAATTTAGGAATAAGAAAATCAAGATTTTCCCACTAGTTCAAGTTTGACACACCCCGTGTTAAACTCAACACGCCCCGTGTTTGACTAATAATCTGACATTTAGTCAACTGGTAACATTCTAGAATATCTGACACTATGGCACGCCTCGTGCCATTCGTCTGCAGCAGATAAATTGGATTGTATGCCACATTTTTGGCACCATATGTTTAAAAGTCTTCTCCCATCACTCTCAATCTCTGCAATTTGACAAAAGAACACCTATACCCAACAAGGTAATGTTCTTATTCGTCCCATTTTAATCTTCTTAAACATTCCACTTGTAGTCATGAACTTCAAGAACATTCTTATTCTTCAGCACAAGTTCATACTTCATTTCTTGCATCTTCCTACTCAAAGCTTAATTTTCTTACACATCCAAGCATGGATTTTAGTCACAAGCTTTAGAACTTGGTCTTGGGTGCTAAAAACTCAACATTTCACTCAAAACCGTGACTAAACTCTACACCAAAACGTCTTTTGATGTTAAAAGCTTGGATGGGTTAAGAAAACTAAGCTTCCCTAAAAATTTAAGCTTCAAATTCAACTGCCAGACAGCATAACATGCCCCGTGCTATGCTATGGCATGGGCCGTGCCATGCTTCTGTGCATGCATGAGTTAATTGTTTGTTGTTTTTTTAGCCATGGCGGTTCTAGAAGATCTCAACAACAACAACAACTCTTCACCTGCAATTGGTTCGCTAATGAGACAAATCATGACATTGCGGAGTGACCTTGCTGAAGCCTATGAGAGGGATCTTGAGCTAAACAAGCGTGTGAACTTCCTCACGGTTGCTTTCGAGCTTGTGGCGGGGTGCCTTGCTACTTTGAGCCCCTCTTCGATGATGACATGCTCATCACTACCCCCGTACTCGATGGATTTTTTGATGATTTCATCATCAACCTTGGGGATGATGATGACACACCGGTCCTCCTGCACGAGCAAGTCGGCCGTTAGGATGGGTTCCCGTTTATGAAGCTTTAGGAGAAGCAAGTAGTATGTTTCGGATGAATAAAAGTTTTTGTAGGATGGTTTGTCGATGGTTGTAATGCTTGTTTATCTTGGACATCCCTAGGTAGAGGGATCATTTGGTGATGTTTTTAGTTGCATGTAATAGTTGACCTTGGTATTAGATGTACTAAGAAACATCATGAATCTTGATTAGTAGTTAATATTAATGGTAGTTTAATTTTAGTAGTTTTAATTTTTATCTTTATAGTTTAATAATTTGTGTTTTGAGCATTTTGAAACAAGTACCGGCTTTCTTTTATAGTTGTTCTGGACCGGGAGGTCGCGATACATGCCGTGGTAACCATTCCACGGGATCCAATTATCAGAATACTATGGAAGTTCTGCCCAAATTTTTTAAAATCCAAACTATTTTTTCTTGTAATTGCGTCTCTTTTACTAACGTACGAGTACATTAAGGGCAATGTACATTTTAAGTGTGGGGACGAGAAAACAACGGGTAATGTTTTCAAGGACTTAAACCTTCGCTTTATCCACAATCAAGCCTTACACAAAACCATTTTCAAACGGGCCTCGATATCCCCCAAATTTTTCAAAAATGTGTTGTCTTAAACAGGACGGTACACGTAAATGTTTTCCTCTTAACTATAAAAACTTCAAGTTCCATTGAATTATATAAATTTTCAAAAGAAAATTGAAATATTCCTTTATGGCAAGAGGAACCAATTTATTTTTAGAAAAAAATTATTTTTCCTCTTCCCCTATATTTAGTGACGATTTGAGCTTAATTATAGCATGATCACCTGTAAGCATGCTCCTCCTTTTCCTAAATTCTGAGAGAAACCTGGTGATCCGACAGAGGTAGAACTTGGCATGTTGATACGTCCCGAGATGGACAAAATTAGGAACGCATAATTAAATGATTGAGTCACCTAGTAGTTTCCCACCTTCCATTCCTTAAACCCCTTTTCCTTCACTTCACAAACAAATACCCCTAGTTAACCCCTTAATTTGAGCCTAAACCTTTTCGTTTCAAAACCCTCTTTTGTCTTGCAAAAACCACCCATTTTGCAAAAACAACTCACACCCTTTTTTATTTCTACTTTATTTTCGTAAAAAGCGGTTCTTTTATAAGATTCCAAACCTTGTGAGTTTTTTCAATCTCAATAAAAGCTATGATGTCGATCCGTGGGTCCTGGATCTGCACTCAATTGCTGTTATTTTTTACAAAAAATTATTTTTTTTAAAAAGTTGTCAAGAAGAAAGGAATTCTCAAAATATTCCCTGAGTTGAATAAAAAAGAGCAAAGCTTTTTAGTCAGTTTATTCTTTTGAAAAGTCACACAAGAAATTGGATTTTAGAAAGACCGCTCTTTTACAATTTTTCACCCCTTTAAACACCTATCCAAACCCTACCCCAAAGCCTACCCTTTTAAGCCCTCCTGATACTTATGTGGATTCCAGTTAGATTTGTGAAGGCTTGATCACATGTCAAGCCTATGCTCTCTGCTCGTCTTCACTCAGGTATGAGTGTTCACCCAAATACCCAGATAGAACCCCTGAGATTTTAGTGACCATTTGTGAGGTTAATAAATTTGGATAGAAAAATTTCTAGTAGACTTCTCATAAATGATTGCATTTCAATTTAAACAAGGAAAATAAAAGATAAATCAATGGAATGAGATGTCAAAAATATGACAAAGGACTACCTTTATACTGTATCTGACCAAGAAGGCACAAGTAGATGAAACTCTTGGGATTATTAGGTCTGTTCTGCACAGAGTTTTGCTTGAGGACAAGCAAACGTTTAAGTGTGGGGATATTTGATATACGACAAATTATACATATTTTTAGGACAAATATCTCCCACAAATTAGTTTAATTTTGATCAACTAACATCAAAACAAGTCCATTTTGCTTTCTTTTTAGTTTTTCTGGTTAAACAAGGCTAAAATCAC